>PVIJ01002313.1:0-14579 GCA_004024925.1 Scalopus aquaticus
TTTTTTTTTTTTTTTTTTTTTTTTTTTTTTTTTTTTTTTTTTTTTTTTTTTTTTTTTTTTTTTTTGCTTAATTGCACTAGCTAAGACTTCTAGCACTGTATTGAATAGAAGTGGCAAGTGTAGGCATCCTTCCTTTGTCTCCGACCTTAGAGGGACAACTTAGTTTTTAACCATTGAATATGGCAATAAGGAAAGAATGTCTCCTCAACAAATGTTACTGGGAAAAATGATATTCATATGCAAAGGAATGGAATTGGAACATATCTTATACCATATTAAAAAATAAACTCAAAGTGGATTAAAGACTGAAATGGAAGTTCTGAACCGATCAAAACCCTAGAAGACATAATGGAAAAGCTCCATGATGGTCTTGGCAGAGATTTCATGGATATGACACCAAGGGCACGGGCAAAAAAAAGTAAAATGAACAAGTGAGACTCTAAAATAGTCAAATTCATAGAATCAAAAAGTGGAATGGTGGTTGCCAGGAGCTGAGGATAAAGGAAAACAAGGATACTATCTGTGGGCATAAAGTTTCAGTCAAGCAAGGTGAATGAAGCCTAAGATTTGATGTACAACATTATAGGTTTGCGCAACATAGTTTACACTTAAAAATTTGTTAAGAGGGTAGGTTTCATGTGTCCTCACCACAATAATTTTAAAAGGCTTAAAATCTACAGTCTGTTTGATATAAAAATAAGGACATGAACAACATCTACTTTCCAAATATCTCTTGTCTAAACATTTCACATCTTTATGATCTTTCTGATGTCATGAAAATTCTTGTCTGATCCTCAAGCCATCAGTGGACTGGGGGAAAGATCCACTTCTACTTCTAGGCAAAATACCTCCATCACTCTCACCCTTTCATGCAAAGGGGTTGTCTCTTGTTGCACTTTGCTTCAAAGGTCTGATTTCTTCCCTCTTAATCATTTCCACTTCTCCATCAAATGTTCTTTTACATGTGGGGATGGCATCATCTAATTCAGGAGGTGAGGGCCAGACTTCAGTTGTGTACTCACCTGCCCATGCCTTGCTTATAATTAGCAATGTTCATTAAAATGCCTGAATTTCAGCAGCCTTATCACATTAGTCCTTGTATAGATTGAGCAGAGGAAGTTGGTGTCCAATACGACAGTGTTGATTTTATAGACAAGTGGGGTAGGGTCCGACAACATTTACCATAGTCACATGCTGCCCTGGGATCACAGCAAAATCAGAAGCAGGACCTAAGGCTGTCACTTTTGTTGGGATGACCAATCACATGATCTCCCACAAAACAGTCACCGGTCTCTCCAGGTACTCAGCACATATATACTGTGGCTTCCACAGAACTCGTGATCTTTGTCCTAGCGCCAGAGAAGAATAAGGAAAGAGAGAAAGAATGCAAATAAAGAGAATCTACTAAATGAAGAAAACTGCCTAAATAAGTGGACAATTCCTCTGAGAGTCAGTCAGTGAACTGCTGCAAGTAGGAGCAGGTCTCCTGACCAGATACCCTACTTTAAACTCATTTGCCTCTGAGAAAGGATTATGTAACTTCAGGCATTAAAAACATTTCCCTCTTTTGTTTTCCTTACTTTGCCTTTTTCAAAGGGGTGGTCACGCTATGACTGTTTGACAGACTTTAGGCAACAAGTTGCGCCACCTAGTGGTCTGAAAAGAAACCCTATGATGGAGGACAAATCGTAGAACAAAAGAAACCTCAGTCTTTCATTTTATATAAAAAATACATGGCAGGCTAATTCTAAAGTCATCTTCCTGCAAGATTAAAATGTGTTAATTTTAAAAATATATTATTTTGTCATATCCAGTCTACTTTTTTAGTGATTGCCTCAAAGTAGTTACAAATCTTAGACTTGGGCCTCCCTGGTGGCGCAGCGGTTGAGCACTGCGCTGTGGAGCTGTCGGCAGTGGCGGTGCGAGTTCGATGCCCGGCCAGGGAGAATCCCACATGGTGCGGCGGACCTCTCCTGCCTCGCCCGCTGCTCCCCTCAGCAGTGTATTTCTGATCTGCCTGTTCTGCTCCCCACTCTGTCTCTGGTGAGCCCTCTCGCTGCTCCACGCCTCTGGCCTGTACCCCAGCTTGTATGTATAAATAAACAAATCTTTAAAAAAAAAAAAACAAAAAAACAAATCTTAGACTTAATTTATAAAAATTTGTCATAGCATAGCATTGAAAAACTTTAGTAATATAGATCCTTTCTTCAGAAAAGCTCAGAGTAACTCCCATATGTTACCAGTTTTTCCCTTAATAATCTTGTAACCTAAAAAGTGCATCTGCTATTAGTCCCAATGTTCTCACAATGTAATTGAGACTTAGATGATATCACCAACGGCACATAGTAAGAAAAGCCAGCTTAGAATTCTTCTGACCTTGTTCCAGTGATTTTTTTCCCCAAAACTAAATTGTTTCTGTCAATATACCTTTAAAGAGTCTCTCCTACTATGATCATTATTCTGAGAAAAATGAAAATGTGGAATTTGCAATAATCATAGCTCACTTAAGTGATGGTAATGAAAAATTAGAAAGTTGAACTGTAATTTAACAAGCATTAGTCTCTTCCAGTGTACCACAAAGGCTAGCAAAACTTACAGTTGTACCTTTCTCTGGTCCAAGGTCTAAAACACATTTCCTTAGTGACATGTAGTCCATGGTTTCTAAACATATTTATGATAAAAGTTTTATGATTAGAAGTTAATTAGAAGTAAACTTGATTTAAATCAAGATCATCATAAGGTTAGGCTTTACAAGAAATATGATGTTGCTTTTCAAATGTAATTTTTTTTCTTTTTGAGGTAAGAGTCTATAACACTGAAAATTTCAGGTGCATAATTTCTCCCCTCAGCAACTGTATATACATCTCACCACGCCCAATACCAAATGTCCAGTCATCATGCACCACTAACAATTAAAAGTAATTTAAACAAAAGGAGCTCTGATCCTCATCAGATTCTGAATGATAGTCTCACAACATCCAACGTAGTAGAGATGAAAAGATAAAACTCCACATCCTGCTCAGTTACATTCCAATTATGTGAGCCTGAACCTCATTTAGCTTGTTAGTACCTCAGTTTCCATCTGTCAAATGAGGCCTCATTTAGTTGTACTTCTCCTGATTTGCAGGTCTTGCTTTTCCCACCTAAAATCTTGACACAAAGCTATAATCACAAATAGGGAGTGCGGTGGGTGTAGTGCTCAAGGCCTCCTCAAAGCACCTGTACCTTCTGGTTACAGATCGTGCTTATACTGCACAAACTCTGCTCATCAACGCTGGAAAAGTTTTTACTGTCAGGTCAATGTCACGATGGTTCTTTGAGGGGTACAGAGGGAATTTCTCACTTTTCAGTATAAACATCACGTCTGCGGTTTTGTCACAGTAAGACGAAGTTTTAAAACGGAGAAAAATATGATGAAAAAATATATAATATAAAAAGGCTTATTAAACTTGAAATTCTGATTTTTTGGTTAAAAAATTGGAACTCAAAACTTGTGCTTGTTTTGGAAATTTTGGAAAGCAAAACTGAGATCCTTTTCTTTTAATAGTAAAAGTTGAAATTTTACCTTAATTAAATGTGAGCAAGATGTTTGGGTGAAGGATATAAATCTATGAAATAATTGAAAGGAAATGTTTATAGGAGACAATATAAATGAGGGTGCTTGAAGCAGTAGAGGAAGTCTAAATGGTGAATGTTGTGAGCATAAACTCAAGGGCAAAAGATTTAAGAATATAATCTAGAGAAAAATCTAAATAGCAGAAGAAATTTTAGAGGTTGAGTCATTTTTACTTTAATAAAGTGGTCCATTTAAGGATTCAAGCTGAGTCTACATAAAAGAATTCCAGCAAACCATACTTTTCATATTTAAAAAATTCAGATCTGAATGTACAAAACTGCCATGGCTCAATCTATACAAGGAATTCAAGTATTTTGAAGCTCCAAATGCCTGAGTCATTTTAGAACGGTAGCAGCTCCGAGGTCAGATAATTGTAACCTCTGATACAAATCTGTGTTCAGAAGCACTGATTTCATAATTCCACAGAGACATCCAAATCTGACTATTTTAGTCATTTCAGAAAGCTTTGCCATGGTGTGGAAAGTGAATCAGTGAGTCCTGGCAGGCAACAAAATCCAAAGAAGCATTCCAAGGAAGGCTTACTATAAAAATTAACTATTTTGAGGGGATTATTTTACAAGAAAGGAAAAATGTTAAAGAACATGTTAGTGCTGAGAGGATACCTGAAGAAGGCAGACATTTTGAAGGCGTCCCCTTTCCTAGGCTGGGATTGCAATGTCCTTGGAGATAGGTGTTTGTGGTTCATGGAAAAGGTTGCCAGACAGAGACTGACAGGCCAGGAATTGTGGATCAGAGTTGGTAAATAGGAAGCCCCAGAGGGTCATAAGTGGGCTGAAGCGGCCATGAGGGAACTCCAGGCTGGACAGTGAGCCCCTGAGTATCCCACGTGCTGCCAGTCACAATTTCCAGCAGGAGCGAAATAAGAAAAATCACAGGAAAAGGAATCCCTTCTCTGTGCTGTGTCTCTACAGAATTTCCTTCTGTTGGCAAAGAAGAAATGTTTCCAAGATTCAGTTCCAGTTTAAGAAGGTGATGAAGGGTGTAGGGAGTTGAGGTAATAAGCCGACAGCCAGCACCAAAGGCAGGAGTTGGTGTACTTGTTACAATGATTCCATGGCCTTTTTCACTTTGGCCGCCTCATGTGTGACCTATCCAAACACTCTTGCCCAAATTATTCTCACCTCCAAGTTCAACTCTCACTGGCTGGTAGAAATGAAGCAAGGGAAGCCACAGTCTTTTCTCAGCAGGATGGTATTAACTTCCTGCAACTGAAGATGTAAAACAGACTAAAGAGTACAGTTTTCAATGTTCAAACTTTCCTTCTGAATGTCTTTTTGTTAAACACTGAAGTTCATTAAAAGCAGTCACTGCCTCTTTTTGTCCAAATGTCTCAATGACAAATATATGTTCCCTCTCTCCCCTGATTATTTGTTCTATTTTTTTACTATCAGAAATGCTACTAAATGACATTATGTCCCAAATCCCAGACTACAACTGGCTCAGAACTTGTGCTTTCTACCGTAGAATTTCAGGGAAGTGAGGTGCAAAACACAATGTGATTTGTGTTGGGAACTGGAGGTTTAGACTTACAATTTGTGTAAACGTCTCACAAGCTTTAAATCAACCAAGTCCATTTTCTGAACTACCCAAAGGTCTTAATGTGCAAATTGTAAGACTTTGTTTGCACTGCAGGAGTCAGGAGTTGCGCTGTTGAGATGAGTAAGCAGATATGATAGAACAACCTTGAAGAAGGGAACTTGTGATTAACCTCCCGTAGAACATCATCACTATGAAAACATAGATCTGCATTTTAGTTTAATGACTTCATCAATGTGTGAAATATAATTTTATTGTGTTTTGTGGCTATCAGTTTTCCCCAAATTTGCTGTTAACCAGTTTCATTTGATATATTTCTAGTATCCATCTAAGTAGAGCAAAAACTTGCACAAAAAGTAGAAAGAATCAGGGTTTTCTCAAATCACAATGAATTGATTTGATACTTATCATCTAATGACCTTCTCTAATTTCTGGAAAGTTCAATTACCCATTAAGTCTGTACAATTTTTAAAGGGAGGGATAACTCTTGGTATTCTTGGGATTTGGCCCACCAGGCCAGGCAAAACAGAATATTGTAGACATTCATCAAATATTGAGGTGAATTTAGAAAATGTCTAAGATCTTTTCACACATCTACACCTGTTGCTCCCCTGACTTGCCCAGAAAAGGGCAGTGGTCCACACTTATTTCTAGATTGAAGACTTCCTCACCCTCCCCTTCTACCATCTGCAGATGTAATCAATAGTCACAACACTGAAAATCCAGTGCTCCAAATGTTCGATTGCTCACAATAACAAGATTTGGGCAGAGACAGGATCCTAGACAGGAAAATGGCTCATTCTCATTACATACTAGACAGTGAATTAATCTTTGTAATTTTATTAAAACATTTCTTCTGCCCAATCTCCCAAACTGACTTCTCTGGATGCTTCATAATCAAAGTCCCCAAAAGAGAACCTGCAACTGCACTAGGCCTCTGTTGGGTCAGCTTTCATGCTAGGCCACTTCCAGCCTCCTACTTCAACTATGGACTGACCACTGATTCTCAAATGCCCATTCTAGTCCATTAACTGCGGCCAGAATGGCAGGGTAATGAGACATGGAACATGGCAGTCACAGGAAGGGGGGTTTCGGTATGGAAAACATTCTGAGTTCCCAAAATAGGACAAAGTAATCAATAGTGACCTTGTTCGCCTGTCTGGGATATTAGCAACAGTAAGTTATGAGTCTTACTTTACCTACAAACCCTCTTCTAACTGTATTCATCTTACTGAGGCTAAGGTTTGTTTTATCTTGTTCCAGAGGCTAGATTTCATTTATAGAAAGGATAGTGTAGCAGGCTCCATTTCCCACGCCAGTTCCAAGTATTGAAGTATAAAGAATTGTCTTTGTTAGACATTATGGAGATAATAATCAAGTAAGCAAATCTCAGAACAACCTCCACAAAAAAACCCATTTGCCCTAGGAAGCAGTCTGAGCGAAACCACTTTGTTAGTTGAAAGTAAATGTTTTAGACCATTAGCCGCTATTTCTCAGAACAGTAGACTCAGAGGGATGCTTTGACAGAAGGCAGATAAGTAAATTCTCTTAAGAAAAATGATGTAAAACAATATTAAATTTTCTATTGAGACTGTCTTACAAAGAAACCAGTCATGAAAGTTTGTTCTGGTCCTCTAATCCTCTGGAGATTTTTCTTTTGTTCCTGTTTTCTAAATCTTTTTCAGTCCTATGACTTCACATTTTGTGTTTTTTTTCAAGGAATGTTACCACAGACGACCTGATTTTTTATTTTAGTAGGGAAATCTGTCCAGATTAAATGAACTTGAACCAGGCCATTAAAGTTAGAGACATCAGAACATCTTGGGTTTTTTCTTGCTCTTAAAAACAAAACAGTCTTGTTCATATAAGTTTGTGTTTTACTTTCTTTTTTTTCCTGATAGCCTTTGGCTTTCTTCATTTTCTAAATATTGTACATTTTATAAAGAAACATATTTCCTAAAAGTCAACATATTTCACAATTCTGGGTATAAGCCTAAATATAATGCACCCAGTACAATGGTTAATACTCAATTGTGCTGATGTAATAATATGCATACTACTGTCCTTTTAATGTCCTTTTAAGAATAAAATTTAATTTTAAAATTTTAAGTAGCCTTCTACCACCCTCTCTACACACACACACACACACACACACACACACACTTCCTTTTTACACTCAATTCCATTAAGGAGTAGACTTAAAAAATATGAGCTGTAGAAGCATAAAATTGCAGGAGCCCTGGGACCTCTTTATTATTAGGCACCCCCTGGCCTTTGTTAAAATCTCTCACTGCTGGTTTTTGCTGATGATCTTCTCAAAAAATGATTCGTTCTTAATGCTTTCACCTCCTTGACACTGGGAGAACATCACTATTACCCCCTAGTTATTAGCATCACCAGATGGTAATGTGTCCTGGCTCAGCTCTCCACCCTCTGGGACATGGACCAGAGGCACTGTGTCCCCCACACAGATAGTAAGTGAAGGGGGACTTCCACTCAGCCGAAATCTGCTCCACCACAGGCCACTCAAGGCTTTGTCCAAGCCAACCTGTCAGGAAATCTGCACCGCGCCAGTGGGAAGGAAGGAGGGAGGAGCAGGGTGCCTGCCACTTATTTCACCTGCACCAGACAACTGACAGCTGTGTCTGTAGTTGCAATCACCAAGCCCTAAAATATTTAGGAATCTTGCCACTGTCTTATACTAGAATAATTTGGAAATAGAAGTTTGAAAATTTAGCCATTATTGCTATCACCTCCACCCAAAATACCAAAGTGGTAAACTGAAGAACTAGAGCGGTAGAGGCTCAGAGTCTAGGCTGGATTTGGGAGCCAGACATGCTTTACTATGTCACTCTTGGGGGAGCTGAAGGGGTGGGGAGGAGCCCAAAGGAAGGCTCAATCATTAATCAGAGGGTTTGGGCAGACATGGAGGATGTAGGTTCACATCAGACAAGGTGGCAGCTAGAGACCAGGTCACCTAGAGTCTTCTTCAATGCAGGTCAGGCAGGGTGGATCTGAGAACCAAAGCACCTACTTGCCTCAATTCTCAGCTTTCCAGTGAGGACGTCTTTCTTTCGTCCCTCAACTGGACAATGAAAGCTGACCAGATTACCTCTAAATAGAGTATCTTTCTTTGCTATTAATTAGTATTTTTCAAAGGTTAACTCACAATTTATTCATATAGCCTATTGAGTTACTTTACTTTTTCCAGCATACACTATTAAAATAAGTGGGAGCCCTTGCTAAACAGAGGTTGAATTCCATGGAAGTCACAACACCACACAGCATTCCAGAGAAGGCTGGCATCAGTTTGCTGAATGTCAGACTATTTTCCTACTTAGTAGCATTTTTGTGCAGGGAAGAAGGGAGTGGAAGAAATTAAAGATAAAAAACCTCTTTAGTCAAAAAATTCTCAATATTAAAAAAAGATGAATATTAACAGCAAAAGCAACTCATATTTTGAGAATTCCTATCATTTGGGTCAGAATCATGGTAGATGGGTTGTTTAAAATAAGAAAATTGTTTAAACACGCAAAACATCATAGGCTTACTTCTCTCTGAGTAGGCAAAAAGTGCTTTATATAAATACCCACAAACTTGGTCTATTCTCTCTTGTACCTCAGGGAGGGGTGAGAGAAGAAAAGCGTAGGATGTTTTCTTTTGTGGGAAAACATTATACGCGTAGCTGCAAAGTCTGTGGATTCAGCAGACTGAGTCTAATCCAGAAGCACATCAATTACTCATGGCAGCGTTTCAATATGAAGGCAACTCACCTGCAGGAAAATTACCCTTAAGCTTTTATCATGACTACATTTGTATGACATTTTAACTTCAGTCACGGAAAGGTATCTCTTAAGACTCAATTCTCAGCAAATTCTTCAAGTTACCTTACCTATAAACGTCCATCCTCCACCTCTGTGGAAAGTATCCAGCATGAAATAGGTCGTCATTTCTTTTCTTAGTGGAAGAGCAAAATTTAGAATGTGATCTCACAGACAGACGAGCATTCTTTTGAATAACTCATTTTTAACAAACAACTGAACATTAAAAATATTTTAAACTTCCTAAGAGATTTCCTTCCAGAATCAAATATGAACCTTTATAATAATCATGTTCCAGCCTCCAAAGGGGATTAACCTAGACTAATGCTCTATCAAAGTTCAAAGTCACGGACACTTGCCTTACCTACAAGTAATATAGGTCTCCTTCTGGGGTTACCCTCCATGCTCAGTTTCCAACCTTTGTAGCTCAACTTGCCCTTTTGCATCTCCTAAAATCTCATGATGTCTTACTATGCATTGTAGGCTTCATTAGGCTTAGTCAGAAGCCACTGTATAAACTATTTGAATTAGAGCCAGATCCTCCCCTGTGTCAGCTCTGCAGGGCAGTCAGTACAGGCTCCTTGGGAATTTTGGGCAATGATGGCATCAGATTAATTACATGATAGTCATCAAAGCAACAATCACACAAAGGAGAAAAACCCTCATCCTTGCAACTGCAGAGCAAGAGGTGCATATAGAGATCCTCTGCTTGCTAATTGCCTCATGGGTAAGGAGCTACAAATGCAAGAAAGTTGAGTATTGACTCTGTTCTAGTTGCTTAGTAGGGGAGAGGGGGAAGGGAAGGGAGGAATAGGTAAAACAAGACTCGAGACCACAAGATTAACTTAGTTTTTTAGAATAATTACTATTCTTTGTCTGGCTTATTTCACTAAGCATAAAGTACCCTCTAGGTCCGTCCACATTGTTGTAAATGGCAGGATTTCATCTTTTTTATAGTCAAATAGTCCTTTGTATCTCTTTATATTATTTCACTCCTATGTGGAATACAGAGAAAACAGATGAACTAAGTAAGGCAAAATAAACTTTGAGACTGTAAGATCAATTAGTGGTTACCAAAAGAGAAGGGGGATATGGGTAAATTAGGTAAAAGGGGACAATTATATGGTGAAGGATAGAACTGGACTTTTAGTGGTGAACTTAATGTAACATATATACATGTTGATTTTCAATGATGCACATCAAACTTATGTTATAATGCAATGTAGCTTCAATTAAAAAATATTAAATTAATAAAATTCCAGTGGGATACACAGTAGTGACTTAGTTCTGAATCCAAACCTATGGTTCTTGGAAATCATGTAAAGCAACAAGGAGAATAAAGAAAAATACAAAATCCATTTTCTTGAAACAAAAAAATTAAAAAAAATTCTCAAGAATATTACTTGTAACAGGGAGAACTGATCTTGAAGACCTAACTGAATGCATATTTAATAATCTTATTTGACTTCTGTGATAAAACAGCCTGTGAGAATATAGACAAAAGCATCACATTATTAGTACATGAAGGTGGCATCATATTTTTCCTTACCAAACTTCATTGACAAAAAAAAAATGGAATAACATTAACAATGTATTTAGGGAGGAAAAAATGTGAACCAGTTGTCTTTCAAGTATAGAACAATTTGAATATCTAAGAATTTTTATTCCTGAGAACCTTTTTGAGACTATTAGAGGGTAAACTCCAGGCAATCTTGATGAAACTTCAGTAAAATAATTGAGAACATATAATTTATATTGTTGTGTAACTATTATGAAAAGTTTCAAATATACACAACTGTAAAGAGAATATATAATAAATTCCATGTACTCATTGTACAACTTGGACAAGTATTAGTGTTTTGTCAATCTGGTTTCATTTTTCAGTTCATTTTTGTGCTGAAATATTTTAAAGAAAATTCTAGACATCATAATTAGCATATTAATATTTCAATGTTTGTGTTTTTAATATGTGCTGTTCTCACTGGTGTAGCTGTTGTAGGGGCAGGAGGACCCCAGGGCACAGGTTTCTCTATGAGAGCTGCACAGACAGGTCAAAAGGAAAGAAGTCCTGGAGCCCTCAGGGGCTTTTTAATAGTCTCTTGTGGTGAGGTGGCCAGGTATAGGGCAGGTTGGGGGGCCAGGGGTCCGGGAGGCTGGCAGGCCTCCCAGCCCCCGCAAGTCTCCACTCTTTCTGGGCTCTCTAGTGGCATCTCGTGGTCTCTCTGCTACATCCCGAATGGTCCTCTGCTCCACACTCTGTCTCTGCTGCCTCTGCTGCTATTGTTGCTGCTGCTGCTTCTTCCACTTATAATCCCAGTCTCTGGCTCAGGTGCACCCACTCACACAGGCCCACACCCTACTCCAGGTGCCCGCCATCAGGCATGCATGTAGGCCTGCAGGGGTCTATCATTGATGGGAGGGTGGAAAAACCTGATGACTCCTGTTCACCTTAGACTGTTCTTCATCACACTCAGCTGTATGGTCCTGTGCTGCACCTCGTCCTCTGTGATGTCACCCTTATATGGGTGGCATCTCAGTTCTCAGTCTCAATTCAGGCGTGCCCACTCACGCATGTGCACACCATACTCCGGGTGTCCACCATCAGGTATGCGTGTTCTGCGCCCCCTCCTGAGTGCCTCCTGAATTCAAGGCCACAGGTGATTGCCATAGAAGCCAATGGCGCCAAAGCCTGAGCAATCTACATTTACCCTGCAATCCACCCCCTCAGGGTTTTCGCCATACAATCTTCACCTAAGTTTCCCTTGGCGAATATGAACACTGCAACCTCGACCCGCAAAATTAAACAGACTGCAACTTAATATAACACAACAGAATACAAATAAGCCCAGGCAGAACACCAACCTATGGGCAAAAAAAACAACAGGGTTATTGGCACCAGCTAGTGATCCATTAAGTCTGCTGCTGAAGGCACGGCTCTTTTGAGGGGGAACAGTTCACTCGAGGCACCTGCTCTCCCATGCCAGGGGCCATGCGGCTTCCTGGCCTTCTCGGCTGTGGTCTCAGCCACAAGCCACACACCACATCCACTCCCAGGATGCGCTCACCCTGAGATTGGCGACACTACTCCTTTGGGGGTAATCGCCCAATTCCCAGGGGTACTCTCTGTCATCATTCCAGCGCTCAGCTTTCATAGCCACCAGTGTGACAAGCAGACCTCTGTACTCAGGCCAACACTTTACACATGTGTCAGGGACCCGTGGATAGCAAGCTCCACATGTGGTCTCTCTGGTCCCCTTGGCTGTGGTCTCCAATACAAGGGAGGTTTCTCACCCTTCCCCCAAAGACAGGTTCCTCAGCACCTCACCCTTATTCAAAAGTGAACAGGGCACCACTCACAGGTGATTTTAAGAGGCTCACCTGCATTCTTTAACATCCTTCGACTGCTTAACAATCATTCAGCACTTCCCGACCTTTGCAACAGCTTTTGCCTTACCTAAGTTGGCTTTTTGATAAATCTCCTCTGCCTGGCTGCAGAGAACCTCACACAAGGCTGCTTTAGGCTAACGATGCTCACTGGCCACCCCTTGTTTCTCATGTCATAAGATGTACAAATGATCCCTTCCATCCCTGGGGTGCCATAGACATAATGTCAACCATCAAAATTCTCCTACCTTCTTGCAGAATTGTCAGTTCAAGTACATCAGTTTTTTCCTTCCATCAGCACTGGGCAACTATGAATGACGAATAGTGGTCATCTGTCATCCCCGATGAGTTTGCTGCCTCGGGTCATGAGCTGGTCCTTGCAGGCTGTCCCCTCCTCCACACAGGTTTTGTCCTGAAGCTCCCAGAACTTGCCCGCCTCCTATGCTCCTGCGGCGTCTTTAGCTCTTCCCACAGCTTCTGGCCTCTGGCCACCTCCTCTGCTGCCATGGCGCCTCCAGCATTATCCTTGGCTCCCTTGCAGAGATGTGAGGGAACACTCATCCCCCATCACTGCCTCTGAGCAGGCACCATGTCCGTCCAGTGTCTCCCCATTGTGTGCAGAGTTCTCTCGACCTGCACCGGGGACTCAGGAGGCACCCTCAAGAGGATGCCTCCAAGCACTACATACTCACAGCCTGCCACCCCTCAGTCCCTCCTGAGCTCTTCCAAGGGCTCCATACCGGTCTGCACTGACCCGTCCTGCCGTCTATGCCATTTGCAGTGCACGCAGGCAGTAGGGTAGAGCCCGCCATGGAGAGTCCTGGAGTCCTTGGTACCTTTTTGAGGTTTTTAATGCTCTTTCTACACCATTTGTAGTGAGGTAACCAAGTGCAGGGCAGGCAGGGGGGCCAGGGGACCTTGAGGCTGGCAGGCCTCCCAGCCCCCAGCGAATCTCTGGGCTTCCTGGTGTCTCTGCCACCACCCACTGCACTCCATTGCACCGTTCTCTGCGACGCCACCCTTATGAGCTCAGTCTCTTGGCTCAGGTGCACCCACTTACGCATGCCCATACCATGCTCCAGGTGTCCATTGGGCATGCGTACCCCAAGCCCACATTCCCAAGTCCCTCCTGCATTCAAGGCTGCAGGTCATAGCCACAGAGGCCAACAGTGCAAAACCTGAGCAATCTTCATTTATCCTACAAGCATCTATCCAGTCACACCATCCAGCAATTTGTGCTAACTGGAATCTAGAGGGGAAATATTTTTAAGGGAATACCAATGCATAGGGAGAATCTTTGTAAAAATCTAATGTATAAATCCAATTTACCTTTATATAACTTTAAAAAATTCTGATTTTCATGTACTAAGGTTATCTATTGCTTCGTGGTACCACAAAACTTGTTGGCTTAAAACAGCAAGTATTTATTTTAAGCTCATGATTTTCTGTATCATGGATTTGGCCAGGACATTTTGGGGACCACTCTAATTTCTGTAGCCTTAGATGGGGTGACTAAACTGTCTGGATGGCTGTGATGGATTAACTGGGGCCATAGACCTGGGGGCTTTGTATCGAGGCTGGAATGTCTTAAATGACTTTTTCGGTCATATCTGACAAGTAAGCTAAAGTGACTGGAACAGTTGGGCCTTTCTCTCTCATCGTTATTCTCTACTGGGTGAGCATGGCCATCTTCAGACCTAGAGGTCTTAGGGTAATTGAACTTCTTACATCATGACTGACTTTCACAATGTAGAGTATTGTGAGACCCAGGTGTTAGCTGCAACACTTCTACAATCTGGCTTCTGCAACATTCCACTGGTTCATTAAGGTCAGATTTAAGGGAAGAAGAGAATTCCATCTTTCAATTGGTGCCATTGCACTTCACTGAATTTATCAATGCTAGGTTTTATTAAAGTGAAACCCAGAATGGACCAAAGATGCACCGAAGTTATTTCTGCTAGAATCAATGTAAATGGGAAAAAAATCAACTGACAAAATGTGACAAACTGCTAGTCTTAAAACCTTCAAAAACTTATACTGGCTCAAGAAAACCCATGGTTAATGTCTCTTCTTACCTCTACATTACTGACATCCCTTGATTACTTAGAATTTCATCAAAGAATTGACAAACATGTCAAATTGAGGCTTTTTGGAGGAGGCAATTATTAACATTTGTCACACATGTTTAAAATCCAAGTAAG
>PVIJ01002313.1:14679-125699 GCA_004024925.1 Scalopus aquaticus
CTCTCTCTCTCTCTCTCTCTCTCTCTCTCTCTCTCTCTCTCTCTCTCTCTCTCTCTCTCTCTCTCTCTCTCGCGCACACACACACACACACACACACACACACAAACACCCCTGACCCTTCACCTATACATTTCCAAGAAATTCTCCGATTTTGCAATCCTGGTCAATCCCCAGGATTCTCAAACTAGGAGAGGATTCCCTATTACATAAGGTACCCGGTGCTCCTTACTTAAGCACCATTCCAGTCAGCATTTTGGGGGGATTGAAATATTTGTATATAGGTGTGCATTCATATGTATATATATGCATATGACTACACATTTTTGTTTAAACTAACATGTACATATATGATGTACTTGAGTGCAAAGTTTGCAATATTTCTGATAAATATAAAACTGCAAAAAAGGTTTTATACTGGGCCTCCCTGGTGGCGCAACAGGTTAAGTCTCAGCACCATGAATCTGTCTGTAGCCACTGCAGCACGAGGTGCATCCCTGGCCAGGGAGCTTCCCACGTGGCACAGCAGACCTCTCCTGCTTCGCCCTCTGCTCCCCTCAGCAGTGTACTTCAGTAGATCCACCTGTTCTGCTCCCCACTCTGTCTCTGGTGAATCCTCTCACCACCCCACACCTCTGGCCTACCCTAGTTCTTGCATGCATAAGTAAATAAATCTTTTTTTGAAAAAAAAAAAAGGTTTTACACCAACACTGCTTTGAGCAGCTTCCCCAGACCTCCAGTCAGGGCTGACTTAGCCCCTCAGCATACCGGGCACTGTGTCTTGGGCCCACAATAATTGTAGGGGCTGTCAAAGTATTGCTAACTTCTTTTAAAATCATAAGGAAATAAGTGAACTTTCAGGTTGAAAAAAGTTTTTAATATATATTATCTGTCTTTATACCAATACTACCATAAATCTGTGTGTGTGTTTAGCATAGAGTGGGGTCCACAAAGACAAAAGCGCCAAAGGCCACACCAGCCATGACGCAGCACTGCCCAGAGGATTGTACTTTCAGTGTGCAGAGGAGACATGTAATGAGCTCTGAGGTGTCAGCCTCAAATGCCCCCAGTGTATTATTTATGAGAACTGATGTCTTCAGATTCCAAAGGAATGAATTTCATACATCCTTGAAAGGAGAGAGGATAGATACATCGACTACAAGGAAATCTCCCTGTGGGCGGCAGTCTGCGTTCAGAGTACTTCACTCACTCACAAGCCCACTTCTGCGCCATGAGCAGTATTTAGAGTGGCAGGTCCTCTTGCATGAGTCTTACGGTGGAATCATAAAATCATAGAATTTAAGGGGCTGATCCTCACCCCCAAACAATGAAGAGCTCCTCTGTCACCATCCTTGACCCATTACTTGGCATCTTTGAGCACATCCTGGCACTGTCTGTCCATGGGGATTGCAAAGCTGCTGTCTTTGTTTATTGTCTTATAAAGAAAACTAAATGTAAAAAAAACAGAGATGGACAGGTTGCTGCCGATGCAGTAGGCAGATGTCAGAATGAGAGTATCCCAGCATGCAGTGAGTCACGATGGTGGGCAAGCTACGCACTGTGGGCACTACCCACAAGAACCATTGTGGTCTCATCATTGTCGTGGTGATGGTCCAGCCCATCTTCTACCACCTTATGGAGGGTGCTGTAGTACTGTGGGCCTTGGTGGAAAGAATGCAGCTGTGAAGCAGCCTCCCAGGCTGCAAAAGTAGGCATGGGAAATACATCTGGTCTCTTGTTTTCGAAAAAGCACTTCAGGTTTCTCTCACTCAGCTTGTTGGCATAGTCCAGGATGGTATCTTCCAACTGCTCCTTCTCCTTTTGTGCATATGTCTTCCAAAAGTTCAGTTGAAGGTAGCTAACTTTAGATCGACAGCGAGCATAACAAGTGGTGAGCAGAGAAAAGAAAGATGATGAGCAAATCAGGAACCATCCTAGAATCTTAGAAAGAAAGAAACATTCAGGACATGTAAATGCAAAGGATTTCTCAGGGACCTGGAGTGGTGTTATTGGGGAGTACATGACTACGTAATACCAGTCACTGCCATGCCTCTGCTGAAATCAGTCATTTTAATATTTAGCAACACTTGAACAATCAGAATAAAGTTAAGATTTAGCTAATTGCTATTCTCCTATGCACCACTAATGGTGTGTAAAGAATAACTAGAAGGGAGGCAGGTGGTAAAGAGCAAAAAATATAGATTATCCAAGAGTCAGAAAAACCAAGCCCTTAACTTTTATTCTCTATTAGAAGAGTGAATTCTGTGCATGAATAATGTGGTCATTGAGCAAGTGACTAGATCCCTTAGCCAGATTTTTTCAGGCACTGATAAATGCCTTTATGGCTAGTGACTGATTTTTCTCATGTTACATTGTGTGCAGAGAACAGCAGCCCTCTCTGAGAAAACTATCCTTACTGATTATCAATGATAAAAAGTGAGGAAGACTGCAACAAAGAAACTGAAGCTGTAAGAATATAAAGCTTGCACAAAAGCTGAGGAAAAAATCAGGATCATTTCAAACTTTCAGGACTATTGATTCTGAATTTTGGTAATTGAAAAAAAAAATAATTCTTCTCTCAATGTGAACTGTTTCCACTCAGGGGTTTTCCCTGCCCTGAATTTTAAAAGCACAATTCTAATTAGTTCAAATTACCTTCTAACTTTGTCATTGTTCTAATTATAGTTTTCACATTTGGATTTAATTTCATATTTGAATAAGTAACAGAGTTCCTTCAGAGTTTCTCTTGGCATTTTAGTTAAGTGACTCTTAGTATTTCTCAACAGTTGTGCCTTTTTGAAAATAGAAACGATAATCAGCAAATGAACCTATTCAGACTGTAACTAAGCTCCAGCTCTTCAAACCAGTAGTCCCAAACTCCACCGCAGACCTGCAGTCATTAAGAAGGTCTCAGACTCTGCGTGAATGCCAACTTTGGATTGGGACTACTTGGATTTAAATCTCAACTTCCCCTTACTATGGAGATTCTCTGTGCCTCAGTTTCCTCAATTGTAAAATAGGGATTATCCACCTCAGAGGATAAATTGGGGAATTAAAATGAGATAATATAAACACACCTGTTCATTCAGTGTTTGTTAATATATGCTGTTATTTTTCAAATGTATATATAACATTCTTGCTGAACTACAGTATCTTTCTATCATTATGATTAATGAATGAGGCACTACTACTATCATGTGAAAGTCCTAGTTTTAATCTTGAATCACTTGTAGTTAGCTACCTCATATCTTCTTCTTTTCTTCATCCTCTGCCTTCCTCTTTCCCCACAGCTAAACCTTCTTTGGCCATTTCATCTCACTATCTGAGTCAATTCCGCTTGAGTTATAAACTGTGGTCATCTTCAGACGTGCCCATCCCCAACATTCCATGACTTCAGCATCAACGTGCTCTCACCTGAGTGCTGACCACTGAGCCCTCTTGTTCTTCCGCAATTTATGCTACCCAGGGTCTCATTGACAAGATGGATGCTCCCTCCCCAGTCCTCAATAGTATCCCATTCTATATGAATCTTCTCTCAAGCCATAGTAGTTTTCCTATTAATTTAGAACACTTACTGTGTACCAGCAGTTATATGCTCATATATGTCCATTTCTTTCTACCTTCCAGCAAACCTCCAAGGTAGGTCTTATGAGGAAACTGGAGCTTTGGGCGGTGAGGGGGAGGTGTCGAACCACTAACCCCAGGTCTTGTAACTGGTAAGTGATAGAGTCGGTATTCAAACCCAAGCCTCGCCAACTCCAAGGTTGAGCTGTGGCCACTACTCCACTCTACCCTCCTTAAGAATAGAATCACCCAGCTGAATTTCTTATTTCTCTGCCCCACCCATGAACGGGGCACTTTTTCCACCCCCACCCACACACTCAACTATTAGTCTGGATTGTATGTTGTTCCTGCCTGTCTGAACCGCTGTGGTCAGCAATTGCTATTGACATAGCTCCCTTTGTCCGCATCCCTCATGCACCTTCCTCAAAGAATCAGCCCTCAATCTTTCTCATTCTTCTGAAAAGTAAACATATCCGTGTGCCAGGCTGACCTATGACAGGATGTACATGACTTCCTTATACCTGTGTTTAGAGAAGAAAGGCTCACACAGAGATAAGTTTAGATCTGGCACTAATTGAATGGAGCCTGATGCCTAAGGACATAAATCATAAATTACTCATTGTGTCATAACATTTGTAATTAATACCTTCCTTCAACAAAAAAGGAAAGACTTTTGGGATCCTGGCATGTTTTTATCTGAGATGCACTTTATGCATTAAACAAAAGACTTTGGGGCATTTTGGGGCTTGTCAGTTTAGGAAAAGTATATGATTATACTGCCAACCAGTTTTGGAATGTATGATTTTTTTTAAAGACTGATTTATTTATGCATACAAGAGCTGAGGTGCAGGCCAGAGGTGGGGCTGGGGTGGGGGCGGTGAGAGGATCAAGCAGAGATAAGAGTGGGAAGCAAAACAGGTGGATTGACTGAAATACCCTGCTGAGGGGAGCAGCCGGTGAGGCAGGAGAGGTCTGCTGCACCTGTGGGTCAGCTCCCTGGCCAGAGATCGAACTAGTGCTGGGATACCCTTAATGGTGCTGAGACTTAACCCCTTGCGCCACCAGGGAGGCCTTGGAATGTATGATTTTAAGAACAGACTTTGCCTTGATGCATTGTTGTTTATACTATTTTCAGTGCATTTATCCTGAAACAAATAGCATTTGTAACCAATTGTGGATCTGTTTATCTACTCTTAGCACTTGTTATGTCTTGGGGACTGCAACTCCTACTAATCACAGGGAGGAATTTAGTCTTTTCCTGAGGCCAGTGCGAACTTTCACATCTGGATTTGTGCTCATTTACCTGGGAGGATGATAAGCTACTTCCCCATGTCAGTTAGGTGAATCCATGATTTCCTTCTGTTAAATAAAACAGTGCCCCAAGTCTCAAGCTTTTAAAGTAATATAAGAATTTCTATATCTGTACAGCACAAATAGCATAGGACATAACCTCCCTAGAGAAATAAGGCTATTTAAAGACTCCCAATTCTTTGTTTGTGAAATTCTTTTCAATCTTGGCAATGTTTATACAATGAGATAGTAGTTGCCAGAAATAATTTAAAGGACTCACTACCCTAATTATATTACATACAACTTTGAATGAAAAGTATTAGCTCATTTGGTTGAACTATGTTTAAATAGATGAATGCTATGTGCATGTTTTTCTGAGAAGCCAGTTTGAAAATAAATAATTGATAGAAGTCATTTCTAATTACAGTTCTGCCATTAACACTCAGTTATGAGTTAGTGTCATGCATTATTTACAAAGTCAACCCAGAGAGATTGTTTTAAAGTACTTAAGTATTTATGAATGCATAACCCAGAGGATATTTTCTTTTCGGAAATGGAAAAGACAATCCAATCAGAAATCCTACTGAGCCATCCAACTTCTAAAAAGCTTTTCCTGAGATTGTCTTAACTTTGAATTATGTTCTAATTTCCATTATTTCAAAATGTTCTAGCAGGATTTCAGCCTTGACTGTAAGGAGTACAGAAAATTACTTCGGGCTTACACTTTGGTTGGCGGGGGGTTGGGGGGGTGCGGCGCGGAAATAATGCAGATTTGTCCTTTCTTACCTGAGACTGGGCTTGCAGGGACAGTTTCAGCTCTTCATTGTCCGTGGTTGTCATGCTGGTTTTACCACAAGATACTTTGTTAAGTTCTTCCCAGCATTCTTTGGGCTTCCCCTTGCAAATCAATTCCAGGAGTCTTTCACTTTTTGTCCCACTCATGGCGCATTCATAAAAAGTCCCATTGAGCAAAGCCACAGAAAGCCACATCATTGGAGCCACCAATGAACTCAGAATGATCTGGCCAAGTTCATAGAAGAAGTGGCAGCTGTGGCCTCTGGGGAACATTTTCCTGGGATTCACACAGCAGCCTGTGAAGAGTTTCCACGACCTGTTGTTCACAAAGAATCCTAGGATCAGTAACACCCATGCAGGAGCCAAAAGGAAAACCAGCCCGTAGACCGTATTCTCAGTGCTGCAGGGACACTTAAAAGCCACAAGTGAAAAGAGACGCTCACTTCCCAAGGTCAGCAGAGCCATGAAGCTGTAGCCAATAATTGTTTTCTGGTTAACAAAGAATTTTATAATCCCTTGAAAAGCATCCATGTTGAAGACACACAAAGGGAAAAGGCTTTGCCCTTATTTATTAGCAGTGCAGCTGTGGCAGCAGCCGAGGGTGGAGCTCTGTCTTCACTAGAAACAACAGTCCTCCTCAGACTGAACTCAGCCAGATAAGGAGACAGTGTCATTCCCGAGGAATGAGTATTTCCCAACCATGTTCAGATCATGCCTCCTACTGGTGGGTATTGGCCTATGAGACAAGAACCAAAACACTGAGAATTAGAGTAAAATCAGAGCACACAGACTCCATTTTTGTCGTTTCCATGTGGTTTGGATTGAAAAATCATAAAGAAATTCTCACTCATACAAAAAATAGCCTAGGAATTTTCCAGTCAGATGAATCAACATGAGCAGAACTGGATTTCAGCCAACTGAGGGGGAGCCAAATAATGTCTCTAAGCCTGGAGTTTCATGATTTTTTTTTGTTCTATTGCTACTTAAGATCTGGAAAATACATTTTATATCTTTTTAAACTGGCTAGTGTCAGAGATTTTGAACAAATTTTCGTGTTTGAGTTATCTGAAATTTATATAAAAGTTTAGGGAGTGTTTTAGTTTTGAGTGAAAGACAAAATGGAAAAAGTCCCTGGCATTTCTCTCTTAGGCTATATCACAGCAGCCTCTCAGCTGGTAACTCAGCCTTTTACCTCATGCCCACCCCCACTCTCAACCCTAAATCCACCTTCCATGCTGGTGAAAAGGAAATTCCTATTCATACCTTCTGGTCTCTATGCTGACCGCTAGTTGATAGACGCTAACCTCTCCAGAAACCTCATCATGGTATTTCATGCCGATGAATGCGCCCTCCACCTTGCTTCCCACTTTGTCCATCTGGCAAACTCTCACTCAATCTCCATAGCCTGGATAGAAGTTTCTTCCTTCTGAATATTTCCAGTATTGCTTCATCATACATTTCTAAACATTATACTTGCAGGACTTATCATACCATTGCACTTATTTGTTTAGTGTCTGTAGTTCTTTTTTTGTCATGAGTTCTTTGAAAACAAGAACTTTTATGGGTATAACCAGAATGGCTGCTCATTCAATAATTTGCTCTTCAAATCATTATTGAACTCCTACTGTGTGCCAGGAGCTGTGCTAGACAGGCAGTACCTATTGAGTGAATAAGTAAATGATTGATGGACCTTTTATACTTATAAATAATTTAAAGAAACTGTTTCCATTTCTCTTTTATGCTACCTTTAACTTTTAAAATTAAATTAAGTGAGAGACTTGAAAGATGACAAAATATCAAACTGACAAACATTCATTAATACACTTCAAATTCCAGGCCTATTTATTATGTAAGAAGCAAATACCTTATACTAAAGAGCCAAGAAACTAAGTTACAGTAGAGGCATAGCCTTGTCATTTTACTTTAATCCATCCCAGTTTACTAATGTGCAAAACTGGGAGTATGAAAAAAATGGTCTCCTAGTTTTCCTCCATCGCTATTTTGGAAAATTCTTTCAGCCTATAAACCAACAGACTTTTGTCAGATGTTACTTAATGATTCATATATGTACTTCCCACCATGACCCCTTGCTCCTTCTCAGAGACTTGTCATATGGATGCTTGGTCATATGGCTCCTTTCACATCTAATCTTTCCTGCCATCCTCTGCTCTGTCACCATCCTTTGGGGCTGATGTGTTTTGGGTCTCTTCTAATTCAGGATCTTATCTTTTGCTGGGCCCATCTAACAATTTTATCATGCTAGTATATTAATGATTAATAGTATTTTAATTTCTTAACCTCCTAAAAGATATTTAGTTTTGAAAAAGATGTTTTGGAAGTACACTCTTAACTCTGTTTCATAAACCATATTTTTCCAAAGAAAACCAGTCCCTTCAGCTGGTCCATAAAATTTAAAAAATTTAAAACTTGCAAAAAATTACAGGGTCAGAAAATTTCAAAGCTGAGTGTGAACCCAAACTTCTTGACAACAATGCCACATGCTTAATCATTGTGATGTTCTGTCTGGAACAGGGTATTTGGGTATCTTGCTAAGAGATATTTGTTCTATACCAAGTTTTGGTAAATTTTTTCCCTCTTTATTAGGTTGCTTTCAAGATGTACTTGGGGATTACACCCAGTGTGACCTGTAACAACTCAAGCAGAAATGAATTTTCCCTGATTCTAGACAAAAACCCTCTGATAGAGTTTGTGGAAGAGCTCCCCGCTGGGCGATCTTCTCTGTGCTACTGCAATTTACTCTGTGGGATTATCAGAGGTGGACTGGAAATGGTAAAGCACTTATTTCATTTTACCTGTGTATTCATGCTTTGTTTACTTCAAAATATAGCAGCTTAAAACAACAAACATTTAGTGCTGGCCTCATCAGTACATATCCTAAATTGGGAACAATCCAAGAAAGATTAACATGGCCACTGTGTAAAGAGGACACATAATTTCCTGAGGTGTTCTGTGTTTTTCATTAAGATGTGAAAGTATATGCTATGCCCCTGAAACTTACATAATTATATAAACCGATGTTCCTTCACAAAAAGATTTTCAAGAGGATTTATCATCTCATGCAATTTCTGAGGGTCAGAAATCTGGGAAATGCTTAGCTAGGTGGTTGTAGCTCTTTCCCAGCTAAGTAAGAACATAGTCCAGTTGTTGGTCAGGCCCATAGTGTCAGAAGACTTGGACACTGACACTGGAGAATCTAATTCTAAGCTCACTTGGTCTCAAGTGCTTTTCTGGCAGCTGACGAGAGGGCTTGTGAAGTTCTTCACCACATAGGTAAATCTTGGGGCACTGTGGAAGGGAACTGCTTAGGATGTGGATAACAGGAGGCAGGGCTGATTGCAGACCACTTGGGAGGCTGGCTTCCACACATGAATTATTCACTGATTTAACTAAGACAATTAACATCTGCTAAGAGTCAGGCAGTGAACTTACAAAGATGAACAAGGCACCGTTGCAGCACTTCAAGAATTTTCTATCCAATCAGATGTGTAAAGAAGTGTGACTAAGGGTTATGGGAGGATCTGGGTTAGGGAGTGGGGAGTAGAAAAGACTTCCTATAGAAAGTTTGAGCTGGCATTTGAAGAATAAATAGGAATTAGGTGAAGGTCTTAGTATAAAGGGAGCAGCGGGAAATAATATTCGAGGTAAAAGGAACCACAAGTCCCAAAGGCACAAAAGAAATGTTTCATGCAAGAATGTTTCTTGAATTAGTTCAATGTGACTTACATGTAGCTTGAAAGAAGAACTGTAATGAGAAAGGAGATATATATTCTTTATAGACGTCTGATTTAAAAGGAAGGGGGTTATTTAAGTTTTAGAAAATGGAATTTTATGTAGAAAGCAGCAGAACTGGTTTACAAATGGGAATATTCTGAAATTTGTGTTCTAGGAATTTTACCCCTTTGTCAGGAAAGTAAAAAGTAATACAATAGGGAAAATACTGGAGGAAAGGGAAGAGCAGTTTAGAAGCAGTTTAGAAGCTTGAGGTACCAAGTAAAGCCAAAATAAAACTTGACAGTAGGAGTGGTGAAAAGAAGACAAATTTGAATACTATTCAGAAGGCAGAACAGATAAGACTAGGTTATCAGTTGACTGAAAGGAGCAAGATTGAGAACAAGTTTTAAGAATCATTGATTTAAGAATCATTGATATTTCTGAGAAATATGTCGGGCTGGTGGTACCATTGACCAAGAAAACAAAACCAGCAAGAATACATGGGGAGAGACAAAGCAAGGAGTTCAACTTGGAAGCTGCGGGGGTGAATGTGTCCAACACACACAGGAGTGATGAGCTCACTACTATTTGTACCTGTCGGAAAGTCACAGGGAGGCATACCAAGGAGGCTGTAAAAGAATCCCTAGGGAGACGGTCGAGGAGGAAGGAGAAGGAGTGACAGAGAGTGGAAACCTAGGGAGCCATAAAATACAAAGCGTAAGTTAAACAGACTGAAAGGCTACAAAGAATAGCAAGGAGTAATCAGAGGTAGAAAATATACCAGGAAATGATTGAGTCATAGAAACAAGAGAGAAGAGTAATTCAAAAGGGAGTGATTCTTAAGATTAAGAAAAGTCAGAAGCTAAGTAAAAAAGACCTGAAGAATATTCACAACATTTAGGGACCAAATGGTCTGGAAGGACCTTGGTTAAAACTGTATTGGGAAAGTGAGAGGGAAGAAGAAGAAAACATTCTGTCAAAGGAAGAGTAATAGTCAGCAAAGTCTCATTTTTCTAGAAACTTTACTATGAAAAATGGTGGGACCAGGTGGTAGCTAAATACTACATATGAGCTGACCTACCCAATAATGAGGGATATGTTATAATTTTCAATTATTTATGGTAATCAGGGGAAGGATATACAACAGGCAATCCAAAAGAGTAAAAGAATGGAATAATGTATTGTTCACACAGACCCTCCATGATTTTAACCTACCATATATTTTTAGACTTGCCCTACAATGAATATTGAGGAAAATCAAGAAAGGGAAAGGAGAAAGTTCTGGGATCTTATGGGGTTTCATGGGCTGAATCACAAAACCAAGTCAAAAATAGGATAAGAAAATGTCTAGCTTTCATGGTTAACAGTTGATTAAATATGTTGAATGATAAATAGAATTCAGATCTCATTTAGACCGCAAAGATCCAAATAACTTCAAAGTAGCCCCGTTGTTATTTGATTTTCTGTTAAATATTAACAAAGACAAGATCTTCTTGGGGGAAAGGGGGAAGTGAGGACAAATTTAGGTTTTGTATTTCAAAACTCAGCCTGCATCCTTCTAATCGTTGGCGGGTATCACGAGGCATGATTTTTGCACCTGTGTGAGTCAGTTAATTTGGCATAGGAAGATACATGATTTCACATATCCAGGCTAGTTAATTAAGGAATTCTTAGTGGGAGAGAGGAATAAGTCAGGTAAGATTCAGTAAATGCTAGTTGATTGCCTACTAAATTGTGGCATTTTCATTTATTTGCTTTTACTAGGTTCTTTTGCTTATTTATCTTTACAATCCAAAAGACTCCAAGTAGCTGAACAAATGCTCTGTTGAGGGTAAGTTAGCAATATCACACTGCTTTTATGTGACTACATTTCAATGAATAGAGAATAAGCCCCAAGGGTACTTCAATGTCTGGGAAATGCGAACTGCTTTAGAGAGGAAGAGAAGGTCTGGATATCAAATATTTATGTCTATAATTTCTATCTTTAATTTTATATTTATAATTTATTTAGTTGATAGTTGTTCCAAGCTCTCAAAGCCTTAAGTGATTGCTAAATGTTGTTAGGACACGTGATGATGTTATTTTGGTAATGACAGAAAGATTTATCTCAGGTTGCTTTGAGCAGAATTGGTTAGGACTCCATTTATCCTTGGAAGTTCTGCACGGTGCTGAACACTGTGTCAAGTCTCTCTTTGAGTTGGGAATCTGGGGTCTGGAGAGGGATTCCAAGTGAACAAAAATGGGTCCACATCTTTGTGCTTGCCCTGAGTTGGGGCTGACCTGACTACCCTTCTCTCTGCAGACTCCCACCTCAGAGCTGACCCGCAGACAGACCATTTCTGAAGGACACACAGTAAAGTGGCCCTCATCCATAGACAAGCTTTTCTGATTATTCCAGAGGAAAGTCAGCTGCTTAAAGGGCAAATCAAACTTTAAAAAGAAACAGAAGAATTTTCAGATTTTTTTTTTTTAAAACCTGAATGACACAAACCTGTTTTCTTCTTTTATTTTTCTGTTCTAGGTCCATTTGGCTGCCAATGTTACATTCTTGCAAGACAGACTAAAAGGTGACAGTGTGACAGAAATAGGAATAACGTTTCTGAAAAAATTAGACGAGAAAAAATATAGACGGAAAAAGTGAAGATTAGCATGTTGGATGCCACAACTTGTTGAGGAATTAATACTCTCTAAACATATAGAGCCATATTTTGAATTGCTAAATTAAGCATGCACTTTAAAAAGCCAGAATAAATCAGTCATAAATCAGTCAGAATCCAGCAGGGCACTGAGATTCGGAACTTTTTTGTTTGTTTGTTTGCTTATAAACCACATTTTCAATCTCATGTCCACAAGATTTCATATTCAAATAACTCCTTATAAGTTAGCAAGCATGGATTCTGCATATTTCATAGTTCATCCTAAGATGCCTATTTATTTGATTTATTTGTTCTGTTTCTAGTGGCTTCAGCTGATCCTGACTAGTGGTTGATTTTGGGCAAGACACATAAGTACATAATTTCTCTCTCTCTCTCTCTCTCTCTCTCTCTCTCTCTCTCACACACACACACACACACACACACACACACACACACACACACACACACCCCTTCATAATGCAGAATAATAAGATTGGACATGATAAGTATCTAAAATATCAATAATTTAAAGACATAATTAACCACCATTTCATACTTTCGGACTTTAGAAAACTATTTTTCCCCATCTATACAGCTATCTCTTTAAAAGGATATTGAGGTAGGTGTCACTGGGGCAGCTGCAACATCAGCGGAAGGACTGTCAATCCAGTTCTAAGAAGATCAGAAGTAGAATCTGGAAGAATACATTTATTTGATAACAGAAGGGATATTATGAAGCCATGCATCTTAAACTGATGCCTTCAGAAAATTGTGTAAAATCCATTTCAAAACTATTTTTCAAGATGTTTCTATCTTCTGATCAATTTTCTCTTTCTCCTTTATAACATACCCTTCAGGAATCTGAGCTATTCATGTCTAAGAGCCTTAAATCAACAGCCAACTTGCCCTCTTAAGAATGTTCATGTCCTGGAGTATCCCACAATCTGTCTTCTCTCCTTTGCCTTCCCACTTAGCCAGCCAATCTCTGCCTCAACCAGACCAGTGAACAGGGTTGAAGAGAGGGGGTCGAAAGAATTGACAGAAACAAAGTAGAGTTTAAGAGAAGCGGGACCAGGGGATGCAGGGCTAGCACAAACACCCTGAGTGTCCGGAGCAACTCATTTTTATTGTGACAGACCGCCCCCTAAGTTGTTTACAAGACAATAATTCATTTTCTTATTTCTTAGTATTCAGCATTATTTTGGCACACATTCACCGGCAAGGTTCTGCATTATCAGGTTGTTCTGTTCTCTTTTCGAATCTAGTTTGTTCAATAGGCAGAGTTTCGTTCACACAAGAGAGGACATTGTGATCTGGACACTGGCCAGGCTTCTGGCCCATGTTGACCAGTCTTCTAGTCATGACCCCGACAGTTTCCTCAGTTTCCTTGCACCAGCACTTCACGCCTTAGGGGTCGCCAACATCTTGCCCTTTTTTGTTTTTTAGTGCAGTCTTGACAGTGAATCCGGCGGCAGCATTCAGTTGCTTCTGCTCCCACATGCTTCTGCCTTTGCTTTTGTAGAGGACTATGCAGAGTAACAAACATGCAAGAATAAGGATTGATAAAATGAGCTGCAGGGTGATTCCCAAAGTTTTACATAATTCAATGGATTCAAGTTGGCCAAACCTTCCATCATCCAATTTATAACATCCTCCCCTCCTGCCACGGACAAGCATTTCACAACTGTAGCCTGCATACCCCGTTGTAAGCGTTGCTAATATTAGTTCAGTAGTATTTACATCCCCTTGTAGATGTAGCTTGTTTTTCTCCCAAGTAACATTGATATTATACAGAAATGGAGTTACACAAATTGATGTATAGTTCCAATCACAGGGCAAATACAATTGAGTCTGTACAATCTCCAGCTGGTCCCCCAAAGTACTTTACTGCCTGTTATAAACTTGTGATTTTGCTCAAGATTTCATGATTTAGCTGCTCTTGGGTGTCCCAGAACTTACTGGAATTTCCATGCCAATTGGTCAACATGGGCCATGTCCAGATCACGATGTCCTTTCTTGTGTCAGCACTTCACGCCTCAGGGGTCTCCAACAAACCCCCTTTGGTCCAATGTCTTGTTTTCTATCTACTGAAGGCAACTTAACTTGATACTCTCAGTGATGTTGAATGTTGGAATTGGTGACCGCTTCAGGGTGAGGATTGTCCTCCACTCCTTTTTCCCCCCTCATTCTTGAGAGGGAGGCAACTTTCTTGGCATTGAATTTATGCTATGAAAGATGACCTGTATGCTATGAAAGATGACCAGAGAGTGACTTGTTTGTGTTCAATAGGTGCTCCTTCCTGAATGTGACACTCTAGAAAGTACTATTCATTAGAATTATGATATCCATAATTATAGATTTTTCTAACAGTCATATTACAAAAGGAAAACAGGTGACATTAACTCTAATGATATATTTTATTTAGACTAATTATCCAAAATACTATTTCAACATTTAGTTAGCATAAAAATTATTGAGAGATTCATTTCTTAATGCTACCTTTGAATACTAATGTGTGCGTTATACTTTTCCCCAAAACAATGTTAAATTTTCAGATTGCAGTGAAATGTATGTAGTCCTATCAAAATAATAAAATGTGTCATGGTAAAATAATAAAATGTTTAGTGGTATTTAATGGCTTCATTTTTTAAATTAATTAAAAATTTAGTTAGTTATTTAAATTTTATTTCTTCAGCCACACCAGTCACATTATAAGTATTCAATACTCATATATAGCTGGTGGAGACTGTAATATACAGCACTGTTCTTTAATTCTCAAAGTCAAAGATTTATTGTGTCTTGAACATACGAAGGGTCTACGTTCATGGAAAAGGGAAGGGAAGATAGGAAGAAAAAATAAAAAGTAAAGAAAAACAGAGGGAAAGAACCATCAACAATGCACAAAATGCTATCTCTCCACAAACTGAGAGGTGATCCATATAAAACAAGGCTTCTATGTAAAGTTCTCACAATAATCACTTGGTGGTCATGGTGCACATTCCGGTTCATTCTCGGTGGTGTACATGATTTTTATTGTTTGTTTTGTGGCAATTATGCGATGTTTTTAAAAAGTCTTCAGAAGACATAAAGTCATGCTAGGAAGAGAAAATGCATAGTTTTAATGATACAAAGTGATACATGGGCTAATTACAATGAAAAGACGATCATCCAGGAAGCAGGGCCTTAGCAGACATCAAACCCCTGATGACTTGATCTTGAAATTCCCAGACTCCAAAATGGTGAGAAATAAAATTCTGCTGTTTATAAACCACCCAATCTATGGTATTTTATTATTGCCTAGTTTTCTGAAGAGACTAAGAGCAACAGGCAAGGGGAGATATACTTGGTAATTAAGCTGTTACAGGGCAGGGAGAGGGGCACCCCAGAATTCCCAAACCTGCCCGTTCTAAAAAGGTTCCACCATTCGCCACATCAGGACAAAACATATAAGACCTTAAGTGGAAAAGAAACTTTAATACAATTAGTGTGATAATACGGAAAAGACAAAGAATATAGTTTCTAAACTAAGCACCCAAAGTTACCCATCACCTCGTAGGCAAAAGTCCACCCTAATGGGATTGGCCCAAAGCAAGGCCCGAAAGGCTGCCATGAGTCTAAAGCACCTTTTGGCAGGGACCCATAGAAAAGGGTCAGAAACAGAAAATTCTGTGAGGAAAAGAGCAAAATCAAAATCAAGATCAATGTTGCCATTGTTAAGCTTCCCACGGGTCTCTCACCCACATCTGTCTCAACCAGTCCAGGCCCGCGCAGCTTCTTCACATGGCTCTCTGCTCCTTGCGCTTCTTCCCGCTCTCCATCCTGCTTCCTTCCTTCTTCCCTTTTTTTTCTCTATTCTTCTCCAGCTTCTTATCTCTCCTGCTCAGCTCCACTCTCCCTTGGGTGGGGCAGGGAACCTGGGACACTCCCCTTTCCTGAGGACCACCCTCTTACAGTCCCCCCTTTTAATTTTTATTCCACCATATCTACGATGGCACAGATTACAGGGTGTAGTCCTAGGAGACAGTCTTTTTTACAGGGTTTATCAGTCCATGTCAAAAGAAAAAAAAAAAAACAAACATTTGGAGGCATTAGCCAAAACAACAGCAAATATATGAAAATTACAAGAAAATTTTTTTTATAAACTTGTTAAACTTATCTAAAAACAAGTTTTCTCCACCTTGATACCAATTTTATCCAATAGGACAGCAATATGCTTGTAAACTGAATCTACTGTTAGACCATTTTACCTATTTTTTGCACAAAATCACAGGGCAGCAATTTCAGCTGGCTTTGTTGGAGTATTCCTAGTAAGATTAGCATGAACTCTTCACATCCACTCTGTGCAGGCTTCAGGAACAAAGTTGGTCTCACCAAACTCCACCTGGGGTTTTCTCTTCTTGAGGTTACCAAGGCTTTTTCTTTTTCCGGGTTGTCGTTGTCCAGTCCTATCAATGGAGGCAAACTTCCTCACCTCCTTTGGAGGTCTCTGGAACCCTACAAACAAAGCAACAGGTTCTTTTCTTTTTGGTTCAGTCCAAATTCCACTCAAAGCTGGAAGAATTCCAATCTAAGCTGTACAATGAAACACATTTTCAAGTTTTTCAGTTCTTCAGAAGACAAAATTACCTAATGAAATTATGCAAAAATAGACTCTACCATGAGTAGTAAAAATTATTACCACCATTTTTAATACTATGTTGATTGATATCAAAGGGAGAGAAAATGGAAACTAAAGTGAACTCTTTTTTTTTTTTTTTAAAGATTTATTTATTTATACATACAAGCTGGGGTACAGGCCAGAGGTGTGGGGTGGCAAGAGGGTTCACCAGAGACAGAGTGGGGAGCAGAACAGTCAGATCAGAAGTACACTGCTGAGGGGAGCAGTGGGCAAGGCAGGAGAGGTCTGCTGCGCCATGTGGGATTTTCCCCGGCCGGGGCTGGGCGGCCGCCGACAGCTCCACAGCGCAGCGCTTAACCGCTGTGCCACCAGGGAGGCCCCCTGTTTGTTTGTTTTTTTAATGTAACAGTTTCATAGATCCTGGTCAGTCAAACCAAAACCAAAACAAAACAAAACACTTTCTCAGAATCAAAGCCAAAATGAAAACAAACAAAAACCACCAGTATGATTTAAAACAAAACTCAAAAATCAGGTTTATCTCCAACAGTGTATTTAGTACTTTTTCAGAAACTTGCACAGTTCCATCAATTGGAATCAGCTGAGGTCTTTTCATTGAACCAAGTTATTTTAGAAACAATTTCTGTGGCTATCAAACCATCGAAGTATACAACAGTTAAGAACAATCAAAATTGACAATTTGCATACATATGAGATAATGGAAAGTGTTATAAAAGTTTTAGAAAACCAATGTTAACATTTCCATACATGCCAAAGTTTTACCTTTTTAAGTGACAATGCTTCTAAAATTTTTACTTCACCAGGTAAACCAAATAGGACAAATTCATCTAATGCCTCTCCCAGGAGGAGAGGGAAAATTTTGTGGAATGTCTCAGGAACTCTACTGAGGTTCCACAAAATTTCCTTTAATTAACCAAATGACAGACTACCAAAATTTTTAGATTAGACTTTTGGGAAGCTTTGTCATAAATATGAGAAAACAGCAGCAACAACATTTAACCTCTATGAAAGCTCCAACTCAGCTCAAGAGTACCATGTTGACAGTCAAATCATAACCTTTGTTTTTATCTCATAACTGAAATCGTTTCCCCCTTGAAGAAACTTAAATTTTCCAAATTCCCATTATTCCGGCACTTAAAAGACATTATGTATCCAACCTTAACAACCCAGACGAGAGATAAAATTATACTCATTACCGCCTTATAAGTACATGTTTCAAAACAACCCATCAGACCAAAAATTATATCAGATCATATTTTATTAAACATTTGTATCGGCTTCTATTTTTTCACCATGTGTATAGGCGCCATCTGAACCAATTTACAACCTCTAGAGGCCCAGACAGTTACAAAAAAGACTTGCAAATGATGTCTTTATAGAGTTGATGGGTTTGAGAGTGGAGCAGGTTCACTCTGGGAAAGGTTTCACCAGATCTCCCTTCGGCGGCATGTGACAAGTTTCTCCACGAGACAGAGACTCAGTTATACTTAAAGAACAGGTTTATTATGACAAGGAAGTAAAGGACACTTGTGCAGACACAAGCGGGCAGAAAGAGCTGTCCCGCTGAGGGGCAGGTTTGCTAAGAGAGGCCTGCATGGTGCAGGTCGTGGGCAGACAGGCAGGCCACTGCCCTGCAGAGAGACAGAGTTGGTAAAGGAAAGTACCTGCATGGGCACAGGTGGGCAGAGAAATGGCTGCCCCGAATTCTTGCCCGGATGGCACTGATATAGCCTTCTTTCAGTTGGGAGGGGCTCATCTTTGAAGATGGCTGTCTGTTTACTGGCTAACTAGAATTAAGAAAAGAGACCTGAGATTCTACAATGGGCTCAATCTCCGTATCTTTGACCCTAGAGACTGCCGTCTAGCGCCTCTCTATGCTTTGTAAATTAGGAGTTGGCACTTAGGGATTGTGCTAATGGTTATGTTGATTGCTTCTACCCCCACTTCCTTGTGTGGGTCTAGTTCTACTGTTATTTTGTGTTATATCTCCTCCATCACAAACATACAACAGAAAGACAGAGAGCTCTTTAGTCATCATTTGTCACACATGGGATCTCATACAACTGCGGTTTCACTCATAGGCAAAAGGACAAAAAAACAAGCAAAAAAAATTTCAAATGTCAAAACAATATAAAAAAGAAATACCAAAATAAAGATTGTAGGCCTTTTTTAAAAAAAAGATTTATTTATGCATACAAGCTGGGGTACAGGCCAGAGGCGTGGGGCATCAAGAGGGCCCACCAGAGACAGAGTGGGGAGCAGAACAGGCAGATCGGCGGAAACACACTGCTGAGGGGAGCAGCGGGTGAGCCAGGAGAGGTCTGCTGCACCATGTGGGAATCTCCCTGGCTTGGTGTCGAGCTTGCGTCGCCACTGCGTCAGCACCACAGCGCAGCGCTTAACCTCTGCGCTGCTGGGGAGGCCCAAGATTTTAGGCCTTTCATTAAAAAAAAATACTGTCAGCATAATGGCACAATTTCAGATATTGTTTTTACATTTACCAAACTATGAAATAAGAAAGAAAAAAAATTGATTAGAGCATGTTAGTCATCTCAGGGTTCTTTCAGAAAGTGATTCCTGTGATACCCTGCTACAGTAGCTGGAAAAGAAAAGTCAGTAGCATCTAAGTTTTTTTCTTTTTCTTGAACAGATATCTCAGGTCCTCAATGGGTTCATAAGACCAGGACACTCCCGTTTCCTGAGGACCACCCCCTTACAAAGCTACGTAACTGGTAAGCATGAGGTATATCTTATTTGTAAAAATTCGCAAAAACCGCCATAAATTTAGGGGATGAACAGGAATGACAATCTAATATCCTGAGACCCTCCAATTATCAAGCAACAGAATTTTTTCTATAGATATCATTGTTCTCAAATAAATTGATTGCATCCTTTCCAACAACAAATTGTGTAATGACTAACCTCAAAAGCTATCTTTTTCCATTTTTATCACCATCAACCCAGTTCAAGTTTCATTTCTATTTCTACTGCAGTGGCCTCCTGGTTAGTCTCTCCATTGTGCCTTGGTTTTCTCTCTTTCCTCATCATCCCTTCCCAACAGGAAAAGCAGATCAATCTTCCTAAAATGTCCATAGGACAATAACCAACAATCTGTGCATGACCATTTATCTCTTGCTCCATTTTCCAGTCACCCTTAAAGCTTCCAACTCAGTCACACATACTGTTCTAAAAATGCTCTACAGAGATCAGCTTTTACAGACTTCCCCAACTTCCTCCTCCCCTAATGCGAACCAAGCCACAATTTCTATTTCTATATTTATTTGTGCAGCATGGGTTTTATCTGACATCCCCACTTGAGGCTGTGCAGTGACTACAAGGAAATTCTTAATAGTATCTTTTCTATTTGGAGGCATATTCGATATTTACCGTAACAAACATCTTTAAATTTCCCTTGATCCTACAAACTGAAAATAATAGTTTTTGCCTGTAATTATATTGAACTAGTTTTTCAATTTTTAAAAAGTGTTAGTGAGTAATTTTCTTATTTTTGTTTAGTAACTGATGCAGTTAACAAGTTTGTCTTCCCCCATCTCTTGCAGTGTCCCCCCCTTGTTTGACAGGTTTATGACTGGTTTCTCAGATAAGCATTAACAAGTTTGTCTTCTCCCTATGTCTTAATTCCCCCCTTGTTTGACAAGTTTGTCTTCTTACATTTCAAGGAAAAGGGAATTAAGCAGCAGTTGTTGAAAAAAAAAAAAACAAGTTGGCGCCCACCTGTCTCAGGGCTGACCATTTCCCCCTCCCCTTTTTTTCCTTTGCATAAATAACCCTGCACCCTGCCAGAGAGCAGGACTGTGGTCTTTCAGACAGGAGTCTGCTGCCTTCCTCATTTGTCAGCAAATTAAACCACTTTCCTTTTCCTCAAATTGTTTCCTCTTATTGGCTGAGGGAAACTGAGGCCAGCTTTCAGTAATGTAACCATATTGGGGCCACAAAATACCAGTTAAAATTCTAAATTTTTATTTCAAATATAAAATTCTCTTTCCACAATTTGGAAGACTTTAAAAAAAGCAGTCATCAACAAAACAATTTTTTTCAAATGAAGCTCAAAAGAACTTTTTCCTTATTCGTTCAGAAGTTCATACATTAACAGTGTTCTCCAAATCTTGTATATCTACAAAGCTAAAAGTGGAAACCACTACATCTCTTTCAGAAGAGCTGCTATTATTCAGAAGAGCTGATGTTGCAGAATGATAACGCGGGTAAGAACAAGCAGCACTCAGAAACACAGTAAACACAGGAGATTTATTACATCGGTGGGCCCACAAAAATTGGCGGGCCCAGGAGAGGGTCACCTCTAAAAACCTGAGCCCCGAATAAAGGGAGCAGGGAGCTTTTATACAAGGTAGCTTCTGCGTGACGTTTGGTGGGTTTCAGGGAAGGAAGAAACCTTCCCTGAAAGGGGAGGTTACTTACAGGCGGGGATCTTATCAGTAGGGGTGCTGTGTTTTTTCTCTTCAATGTTATCCTTTTTCTTTTCATTAACATATTTGTGCAACATACTATAGCATTCTGAATTTAAATTATATGGTGGTGAAATCTTCTGCCACTCTTCAGTTCTTGGAATTTCTTTGTCATCTGGTTTTGAGCCCTCAAAGAAACATTTAACATTCCTATTTGCCAATTCAACTGCATGCACTTTGGATTCATTTTTAAAGATCTTCTGCTCCTGCTTCATATAGGTTTCCCCAAATTTCCGCTGCATAAAACTAACTGGAGATGTGCAATAGTTAATAGATGTCCAAATTGTAATACTGATCATAATCACAGACATCAGGACCCAGCCAGCCACCTTAGGAAAACAAAACAGAATAGCAGTTTAGTCTTCTGTAAGAAACTTTAAGAAGTGTCTTACATATAAAATTTGAGTTAGTCCCCAGCTAGTTATGTCTTAATCCCTTAAGAAAAAGAAATGGCATGAACTCCAGAACCCCTTTCTTTGTACAGATGCTTGCTGAATGAATAAGTTATGTTCCAACTCTGTGCAAAAACCCAGGAAGAACTGAAACTCCGAATATGCAATTTCGGCAAATCCAGTGAAACAAGCATTGCTTTTCAAAATCCACTGAACTTCATAAGCCCAAAAGGAGTGGGGGGAGATGACTTTACAGGAGACCCACTTTTCTGTGACAATTCCACCTTCTTCTGTCTGACTCTTTGTATTCTCTAAAGGGTGGCTGTGAGCTATAGAAGATGTAGGAGGCAAAGTGCAAGGCTGCTCACACCCTCCACCCCCAAGCTCTGTCCCTTTGAAGAGGTAATCTACAACACTTAAGCTCACAGAAACCATCTAGGGGTCGTTAAGGCCAGTTAAAGAACAAAGAAACCTTCCAGAGAGAAAATAACAACAGCTAACTAGACCAATTGGGGTATCCCCTGCACCAGACGCCCCTTACACCTTCTTAATAAATATATTCTTTCAAATGGAGCTGAGGAGGCTTTCTAAGAACGGCTTTCTAAGAATGCTCTGTAGTGATCCCGGCTACCCAAAATAAAACTTCTTTCGCAAAAATACCGACTGGTTCAGTGTTTGGCTTTCTGCACTGCTAGCCACTATCCCGCTCAGGTCGGTAATAAAAGGACTTAACGGGCTCTCTGGCACAGCCTGACGCAACACGGGCACCTTTCCTCCTTTTCCTTCATTTTATTTAAATATTCCCCTTTCGACTCATTAGAAGCAAGTAATTACCTGAGTTTGTCTTCAGGTGTCTTATATCTAGAGAAAAGACACCAATCCTGCCTCGCCCCAGTCTCCTGAAGCGCATCCCCTCTACTCCTCCCGCCCGCTCCAGCGCCAGCTCCGGACCTGCGATTGTGCCTGAAGCACCTTCAGGAGGTCCTGCAGGTCCGGCTCTTTGTCCCGCAGACAGGGCAACTTGGGCAGCATTGTCGAGCAACTGTCTTTGCGGCCGAGGCACAAGGACTGCGCTAAGGAGGCAGCCCCGCTGGCGGCGCACTCGTAGAAAATGCCCCCTAGCAGCGCCACAGCCAACCAGGTGAGGGGGGCGACCAGAGCGATGATGCTAATATCCAAGAGCTGGTAGCACTGGCTCCCCGTGGTGCACGACTGGCTGGAGTCCCGCCGGCAGCGGCAGCAGCCAGTCGTCAGGTGCCCAGTGCGTGGGTTGAGCACGTAGCCCAGGAGGAGAAGCGCCAGCGCGGGCACCAGCAGGAAGACCAGGCCGTATGGCAGGTTCCAGGTGGCGTGGCAGGGGCACTGGAAGACTGTGTTCGAGAAGATGCGCTCCCCGCCTGCTGTCAGCAGAGTCACCAAGCCACAGCCTAGCACTTTGCGGTGCTTGAGCTGTAGGTTCAGAACTTGCCATGGGAATTTATCCATGGTGTTCCTAACCAAGCTTGTCATTTCAAGTCAGGCCTGGATGCTTCTGTCTCTTTCGCTGCTTCAGGAATGGCTTGGGTCGGCCACAGTCTGGGACTTTTTGTTCTTGGTCAGAAAGCAACTTCCTGTAAGAGAAGAGGGTTTCACAAGGTTTTGGTTTCTTTTTTGTTTTTTCTTTTGTTTTGTTTTTTTAACTCTGAATCATTTTATTTGGTGATTTTTGCCTATTCTCAGTTCTTCTTTTTTAAATTTATATATTTATAGCTTTTACATTATTGTGTATTCCCCGTAGATTACCCACCAACTCACCTGTGAACCGTCACCATAGTCCCTTATGCTCTTTTCTCCCCCGTTTTGAACCTTATCTTCCCCCTCCCTTGCTGAATGTCTCTCATTTATGGTTGCCTGCTAGTTTTTGTTTAGATTTTGTTGTTATTTTCTCCTCCTGATCTCTTGTTTGGTTCCCCTATATTCCTCCTATAAGTGAAACCATTTGATAGTTTTCTTTTTCCTTCTAACTTATTTCACTGAGCATGATCCCTTCTAGCTCCATCCATGTTGCTGCAAATTTCATGAGTTTATCTTTTTTAACTGCTGAATAGTATTCCATCGTGTATATGTACCATATCTTCTTGATCCAGTCATTTATATTTAGGCATCTGGGTTGTTTCTGTTTCTTAGCTATTGTAAACAGTGCTGCAATAAACATAGGTGTGCATGTGTCCTTTTGGATTAATGTTTTTGTGTCCTTTGGGTAGATTCCCAGAAGTGGTAACGCTAGGTTTTACGGAAGCTCCATTTTTAGCAGTGTGAGGAACCACCATACAGCTTTCCATAGTGGTTGGGCCAGTTTGCATTCCCACCAGCAGTATAGGAAAGTTCCTTTTTCTCCACATCCTCCCCAACATTTGTTGTTGCCTGTTTTTTCCAAATCAACTCTGGCAGACAAGCAGAATCAAGCACAAACCCTTGACTTCCCCAGTAGTCACCCATTCCTAGAAGAAAACACCACAGGTGACCCTGCACTCAAGATTTAGGAACTCTGACCTTGCTCCATTTTTTCATTTGTGTCTACCAAACTGCAAACTGGGGTCTTTCCTTACTGTTCCTGACCCATGCACCAATCCAATGAAAACAATGTTTTTTACTTGTGCAAGCTGGGAAAATGCCAATTTCCTCTATTGCAATCAACCTGCTTCCTAAGCCAACCCCCAAAAAGGCCAAATATTTACCAGAAAACTGAGCATTTACAGGAATTGGTTTCTCTTTCATAAGCTAAATCACATCATATTCCAGCTCAAATCTCATGCCTCTATGACCTGTTCCCTCCTTGTCCCCCTCTAGAGAGTACCACAAAACTCATTCCCATTGTTTTCTCCTCTTCCTGATCTCCCACAGACATTGCACTGAATATATCACCTAGACTTCTGCCTTTTGCCTCTCAGGTATGTTATAACTCTGTCAGTACCTGGAGGAGAGTTAAAAATTCTTACCCAGTGACTAATAAGCTGTTGTGGGGTAGGGACGTACATGATCCTTCACTTGTTTAATCAAAAAGTAAAAGAAAAATCAACTGCAGCTACATCTGGCTAATATGTGTTTTTCTTCATCTCTGTTTTCTCAAAGCTTTGTGAGAAAACTTCTCACTTCTGTGAAACTGAACCTCACTGGAGTTCCATGTACTTGAAAACTTCTCACTTCTGTGAAACTGAACCTCACTGTAGTTCCATGTACTTGAAAACTTCTCACTTCTGTGAAACTGAACCTCACTGTAGTTCCATGTACTTGAAACTTCTCACTTTTGTGAAACTGAACCTCACTCTGGTTCCATGCACTTGAAAGAAATAGGGCTTTGGCATCAGGTGCATGTCTCTCTGTGTTTAACAAGATACTCCTCTAAGACTTGGAACAAAATTGTGTGTTATTGGCATATCACTTCAATGACTATCATCTCAGTAATCCTACATCTCCAAAAAAAAAAAAAAAATCACACAAACACCTAAAACCTTCCTTCCCTGTCCTTCAGGTGACTCTTCCTCTTACTTCTGGGTCCCTCTTCACCCCGTCCCACTCCTCTATATCATTGTCTCCCCGCCACACTGTCCATCTGTCCATATACCATCACAAATAAATCCCATTATATCCACAACTTCTGTGTATACAGCTTTATTAACTCTCCCTTAACTGAAGCCTAGCTAAAATATACCCTGCAACCTTTCTGAATGAGGTTTATTTAGTTTCCCTAGTTCTCAGAACAGGAGGGAGGACTGGCATTCTCCCATTACTCATCCAAAACTAGCTTTTCCACCGTCCTCTTAACAGTTCATCCTCAGTAAGACTCAATTTATTGAGCACCCCTCCCTCCCCCACTCCACTCCTGCCATTTATGTTTATGCTCTTCATTTATTACAGCCTTCCTCTGCTCATTAGCCCCTGTTATTGACTTTAGTTAAGGATTTGGTGTCATATATTTTTAATTATAGATACTTTTAACTTGTCAATTGCCTCCCTCAATTAGAATAATTCATTTTTAATCTATTAGTTTGTTTATTCATTTAAATGTTTAATAAGCACTTATAATACGCTAGGACCTGATAATGGATACTACAAGGAACCACACAAACAGATGCACCACTCTCACTGAGTTTGTATTATAGTGGAGAGGATACAGATAATGAGGCCAAAGTTCTAAAGCTTCTGCAGATAGCTAAAACTGAATCATATGGTAGATAGTGTTCTGAGAAAGTCTCCATGAAGAAATGACATTTAAACCAAAATCTGAATGACAAAGGCTCTAGGGTGCCAAGGAAGTTGGTATTCTGTCATTGGAAAGAAAACTGGCAATGGGAGAAGTGAGGGTGAGAAGGAAGATAGCAGACACATCATGAGAACAGGCTGCAGGTGAAGGTCAGGTTTAGGGACTTTATAGCCCAGAGTATGGATTTTACAATCCTAACCCTGAAGCTTGTTACAGACTGAGTTCTATTATGATCTATTTTCTTATCGACTTTTATCTCCAAACAAGACCTCTTGGATTTGCTACCATGCACTCCCCAGTCATGGATCTCCCTGAAATGGATCATCATTCTGTACTTACTACCAGCTTTTCTATAACTGTGAGAGTTTGGGTTCCTCCTGCCAGCATGGGTTTTCTCCTGGAATCTTCAGTTGAGTCTAATACCTTGCCATCCACATCCATCCCCTCTGGAGCCATTCTGGAGAGTTCCCACCCTTTTTACCCACTCTTTTCTGAAAAGACATTGCTCAAAACTGCAGCCTTTAGAGGAAATAGAATTGTTACAGGGCAACCCTGATATACAATGGGGTGCCTGACTGTGGGTTCTCACCCGTGCGCTTAAAAAGGACTTAAAATAAGAACAATTGCAGGCACTCACAAAAAGGTTAATAAAAGGGTTTATTTACAAAAGGAAGGGAAATAAAAAAAATGAATAACTCGGGGACAAAAGAGAAAGTGAGGGAGAGAGATAAATCTCCAAATACGTCCTACCAGATCCAAAGAGCTGGAAACCCCAATGGCACGCTGTAGCCCGGCGAGAAGCAAAAGCCCTCGTTATATAGCCAACATGTCTGCTTAACTCTACCCCTCGGTTTCCGGTACTCCTCTCTTCTGGATGATGATGGAATTCTGGGATTCGTAGCCCTAGGGGTCTTGGATCTCTCTGGCTTGAGGTGGGGGTCCATAAACCTTCTTGTGGAATTTGTTGCAGACGTCCTTTTTCCCCCCCAACAGAATCACGAAATAATGGTATAAACAGAATTTGAGAATTTTCTCTGAAAGTAGGTTAGACAGTATTTGAAAGATCTTTACATTTGTGGAAATCTATAATTTTACACCAATTTACTACTATAGTTTTCAAGTAATGAGTTAGAGATCTTCATTTAAGCACATTGAAAAAACAATGGTTATGGGCTTTGTTATATTTTAGTACTTGGTTTCTTTTTACAATCATTATCAGTGTCAGATATGTGCCACGCCTAGTTCCCCCTACATCGTTTGACAAAGTCACGATTGTGGGTGAAGCAGGCTTCAAGGAAGTTCCCTTCTGTGAGAACGGGTGTGCTATCTCTACTCTCGTCAATCTAAAACTACAAAAGACATAATTGATTGACTCCATAATTGATTGACTTCCTTGAAGCAGGCTTCAAGGAAGTTCCCTTCTGTGAGAACGGGTGTGCTATCTCTACTCTCGTCAATCTAAAACTACAAAAGACATAATTGATTGACTGGAGTCAATCATAACATACATCCTGTTATGTAGTTGGACTAAAAACATTGGGAACTGTAGGCCTGCATTATTTGCTAGCATGCTATGTGTTTTTTGATGTAAATGAGCCTTTGATGTTTCTCTGATGCCCGATAGTCACATCAGACTTAGATTTGTAGAAGGACAGGTCTTAGATCACCTTTATAGTTAATCATAGACAAAAGTTCTTATTAATCGTTATAATAATCTCTTGTATTCTTACTAAAACCTTAGTTACGTAACTTCTAAAGCACATATCTTCTGAAAAATGTTGTGATCAGCAAGTTTCTGTGTAATCAATCTTATTATAAACAAAATGTACTCCCTCAATAGCTATAACCCGTGAACTGATACCTAAGAAAAAATATGTAATGTTAGTATATTCAAAACATTCTTTGTAATCCAAAGCAAGACAACTTAAGGAGGAGTTAAAAATAATCAGCCTACTTCTAGCTACTTGTAAAAGATACATTTCTTTACTCACACTTGCACAACTCCTTTGTGCCTCACACTACCGAGATGAGTACTGGGCTGTTTCAGTTAATGATAAAAATGTCCTTGACAGGTCACAGACCACCATACAAAACATAATGAATTGCTTCTTTCCCATATCCCCTTTTTGCATTTCCTGGCAATCAAATACCAGCCATGACCTCTAGACCACAATAAACAGTATATTCAAAAGAAAAGTTAATCTTTATCTAACCTTTACGTACTAAAAAAATACGTATTTTTGTCTCAAACATGTCTTGTTTCTGTAAACTATGTAACCTTCATTATTTGTTATTTGTTATTTGTTATGCTTGCTTGCCAACTTTTTAAATATAAAACCCTGCCACCTGAGCAAAAAAGCAGAGAAAAGCCTGATCACACTTTCTGGTGTGTACTGTCTCTCACTCCCCTTCCCCTTCCCCCCCTTCGCTGAAGCCTTCCCCACCCTCCTTGGAACCAACAATAACTTTGCCTGGAGCTGGCCTCTGGCAGATATGGGTCTCAGAAACCACAAACATTTCCTGCAAAAACAAAACAAGAGAAATTCTTGAAGGAAATACATATTCACACTGTGAATCTGAAAGTCCCATCGGCATCTTCAAATTGAGTTCTCGAACATTCTCTGTAAACTTTATAAGAATTCAAACTAATGGTGTGACTCTGCTTGGAATACCATGTTTAGATTCCAGCAAAGTGTCTATCCTAGACCCAAGACCCACCCATCAGAGAAAAATCAAATTAAGATTCACATGTCTTTTAAGTATCTACCATGTGCAAGACACAATTTTAGATAACAAAATTAACAAGTAAATTTAGAAAAAGACAGGTTAAAAAATGTAAAATGAAGTTAATATTACTGGTGTTATTGGATTAGTGTGAAGATTAAATGAGTTGATACATGTAGCATTCTTAGAATAGTGCATGGCACATAGTAAATGCTCACTATGCTATCAGTTATTCTCCTTTCCCATGGCTTTGACACCAGTGATATGTTAAAATTTCAAATATTTATCTTCTCAAGTTCTAGAAAGACATTTCCGATTGCCTAGAAGATTATTTCCAGTCCCTCCAGCCCATAGCAGAACTCATCCCCAACCCCTCCAAAATTTTATTTCTCCTTCAGAATTTTGATGCCAGTTAAAGATCTCAGTCCTTCAAGCTAGAAAAAATAGGGTCACCTCTGGATGTCACTCCATTTCCTATGCAGCTTGATTCTTCCTCAGAACTAGATTGGACCTTGCCTCTCCACTCTCAGTGAAAGTGGGCCAGTCATTTATTATCTTACTTCACTCTACTTCATGCCACAAAAATCCTATCAGTTAATTTCCTAAAGAAAGAATATGAGTATGCTCTAAAAACTGTTCTTCATGTGTGTAAAGAATATTAGGCAGCATTGTTATTATTAAGCAAGAATTGGTTTTAAAAAGTCAAAGACCAAGTATCCAAGAATAGCAGACAAGATAGACAATAAAATATTCAACCAAGAGAATACTATAGAACAATGTAACTAAATAAATTCTGCTACAGCAATAATCAACAAGGATGAATCTTAAAATCATAATATTGAGCAACTGAAATCAAACACAAAGAATATACTCAGTATGATTCTGTTTATAAAAGTTCAGAGGTCGACAATGCTAAACTTTAATTTCTGAGGATGGGGCCTCCCTGGTGGTGCAGCAGTTGAGCGCTGTGCTGTGGAGCTGTCAGCAGCGAGTTCAAAGCCCAGCCGGGGAGAATCCCACATGGCGCAGCAGACCTCTCCTGCCTTGCCCGCTGCTCCCCTCAGCTGATCTGCCTGTTCTGCTCCCCACTCTGTCTCTGGTGATCCCTCTCATCACCCCACGTCTCTGACCTGTACCCCAGCTTGTATGTATAAATAAATAAATCTTTAAAAAAAATTTCTGAGGCTGTATACATAAATGAATAAACTATGAAGAAAAAAAATGATTATGAATCACAAAGACAGTGGTTATTGTCTTTGGAGCTTAATTAGGGTTATGACTGTGGTAGGCAGGGAAGGTGGAGTGTTCACAGTATGTACCTGGTATATTTCTATACCAGGGTGAATATTACAGAAATATTTGCTTTATCATTATGCTATAAACAGAATATTTAGTTGTTTCCTGAACGTCGGTTCTATTTTTGACTTAATATGGCAGAAAAAGAAATATGGTTACACTATTTTCCTGTTGAAGCCCCTCCAATGTTCTCAGCTGTTAAGAGGACACGTTCCATTCTCTCTCTGTTGGCACAGAAGTTCTTCCCAGTCTTGCTCCAGTCGTTTCTGCCCCACTCCAGCCTATGCACCCCAGTTTCTAACTGAACTGACTCCCCTATATTCCCTTTACTTACGTAACATGGTCTTCCTCAATTCTATGACTTCTCATTTGCTCTTATTGGCTGCCTTGACTCATCCATTGGGGACATGATGGACAGTTAAGATTACCTGTATGAAAATGGTAAGGCTGATGAAACTATCAGATGCCAAAGGTTTCTGTAGAAAAATAGAGGAATATAGTCAGAGAGGTAAGGTCCAAGCCAGAAGAACATTTACCTATTGTTTACCTGGCAAATAACTCCTCTCTTTTAGTATTTATTTCAATGTTATCTCTTTACTGAAGTCATCTTCAAATACCAGAAGAAGAGTTAATGGTTTCTTTGCTCCCACAACATTAAAACAAACTGCTGTATTTTTAATGTGCATATTGCGCCTTTCCAGAATTTTCTCTTCTAATCTGGGAGCTCCCAAAGGGCCAGGATTTCTTATTCATCATTGTATCTACCCCTCAATAGAACCAGTCATTTCTGTCTAAACTCTCTTCTTACTCCGAAATAGCCCTTATCATATTGCATGCTAGCTTTATCACCTTATAAAGCTGTCTCAACCATGTCATACAATCTTTGTGAGAATTAAAGTGAGAGAGTCTAAAGAACACAGTACAGTTTTAAGAGCATTTATTTTCACAGCTTTTATAAGGATTTAAGAAATGTGCTAGAGGGCGCTAATTCACTGCCAAAAGAGCCATTATGCTCCTTGGGACATTAACACTTGATTCATTCAGATGTTAAACGAACATCTGATGTTTGGGAAGAAAAATATCAATCATCTTTATTCAGTGAAATAAATCAATGTAATTCCAGCATTTAAGTCCATAACTTACTTGAAATTATTTTGGTGAACAATCCAGCAGCCAGGGTGATGGCATCATACACTTGTGTTACATTCCTGTTTATTTCCCATCCTATGGTTGGTCCAACTAGCAGTGGAAAAGTAAAAGGCAGGGATTGTTGATTTTGGTGACAACACCTCACAAAGTGTTTTCTCCACTGTAAAACAGGATCGCTCATCTTCAGGGTTCTTTTCAACTCTAACATTCTATAATACACAAAGTTAGCTTATTAAAGAAATAGGCATGGTCTTCAAAAATATTAACATTCAATCAAGTAACAAAATTTAATCAAAATTGACAAAATTATTTTTTAATTTGCCAGAAAAAAAAACCACTGCAGTTTCATGTTTTTCCTTCTGTATTAAAAAAAAAAAAAGTGAGTGACAAATGATTGGCTGTCTCAAAAATGTATTGATTGTGGGGCCTCCCTGGTGGTGCAGTGGTTGAGCGCTGCGCTGTGGAGCTGTCGGCCGCGCGCGATGCGAGTTCGATGCCCAGCCAGAGAGAATCCCACATGGCTCTGCAGAACTCTCCTGCCTCGCCCGCTGCTCCCCTCAGCAGTGTATTTCTGATCTGCCTGTTCTGCTCCCCACTCTGTCTCTGGCGGACCCTCTCGCCGCCCCTCGCCTCTGGCCTGTACCCCAGCTTGTATGTATTAATAAATAAATCTTAAAAAAAAAGTATTGATTGTGAAATGTTTTCTACCCACTTCTATTATCTCCACACCTGTCAGTAATTACTTCAGTCAAATCATTGTCTTCCTTTGGAGAAGGTGACAAAGTAGGTTTACTTTGTATGAAGTTATTAGCTGGCCAGTTGAAGTCATTTCAGTTTACAATGACTTCATTTATTTCAACCACCTGAGAAACCACAAATATTTATATCTAAGGACAAAGTCAGGGGAACAATAGTAAATAAAGGTATAAAGAGATTAGAAAAGAATTTGTTTTTATGTTTATGAAGCACTTCTACTTTGAAAGAATCAAAGTTACTCACAGTTTGGGTACAAGATGACACCAGAAACCAAAAGAGAAGTCTGATCTTGCACTGAAGCCACCACCAGCACTCTCGGCAGGCTGGGCTGCAGAGTCTTAAGCAAACAAACTGTTGTCCCGGTCATTTAAAAAAATGGGATGCCCTATAGCTATCTTATTGAAAAAAATCTACTTTGAGAAAAAATTTTTTAGTTTCATAAGATTAAGGGAAAGAATTGCAGTGAGAATTTAACATTTCTCATGGAACTATGTTCTGAGTTCAACAGTTTCAATGATTACATGTGGCATTTTGTACATTCCAAATAATTAAAAATCAAATATTAGAATATAATTTTATTTTAAGCTTTATGCAGATGCCTATATAACTGCTGTCTGTGCCTCTGGTCATTTCTTAACCTCTCTGTGTCTAGTTTCCAATTATGTAAGACAAAACCGAATCAGTATCTTCCCTAGAGAATGTGGTAGTCCAGTGTATGCATGGACTCTGTAGGTGACCACTATTAGCACTGTTGTTCGGTATACTTTCACGTAATAATGGCACAAACATGAACTGGGCAGTGTTTTCATGAATTTTAACACATTTTATAAAATAAACATAGCATGTGGGTTATTTATATCCTATTTTAAAAGCAACATTTATTTTACAGAATTATCAAATACTTTTCCATCTCCTACTTCTTCCTCTGGCATCCTTTATTTTAAAAAATAAATAAAAATGACCTCCACAAGGAGTTCACAAATTTCCTCTTAGCATTTTTAACCCTTTAAAAACCTCCACAGAGAATCTACATATCAGACAACACAAAAACTGTTGAGAAATAGAGAAAATATGCAGTAACTATATGATACTCCCCTTGCCAGTCTCATCCAGGAAGTCCTGCAGCTCTGAGTTGCCACGGTGTGACTGCACACATCTAGGTGTGGCTGTAAAGCCAGCTGAATAACCAACCCTCCCAACTACGCTGCCTGCCCACATCCCCTCACCCACACCACATTGTACTATGTTCTCTAGGAAGTCAGCTGTGCTGGCTCGCCTTGCTTTCTGAATTACACAATATCATGAACTCTAGAGAGATTCTCAGGGACAATTGCTGAAGCTTAGCAACAGCCTGTTGATTATTGGTGGTTTACAACATCCCACACAAATGGTGTGTTATTTTAAGCTGTGTTTTGGCTTCCGGGCTCTCTGGGGGCCACCACATTTATAACAGCCAAACAGCAGCTGTTTGTGGATCTTATTAACTGTCATTTGCATATACCCTGCTCTAGGGACTGAATTTTAGGGCCAAGATATAACCCACAGGTGACGATGTTGAAACAGACTGAGAATCTAGTTAGAGCATCTTTCTGGGTTAAGTTCACAGTTGCCAGGAGAGTTTAGCGCTGTTTGCTCATTTTAAGAATTGAAACTATGTAAAGTCTTCTGGGACCACAGTCTGCTGTGCTTCATTCATTCATTCATTCATTCGTTAATTTCATGAAAACTAAGTATGTGCCAGGCACTGTGTAAGAATCCCCTAGGTACAAAGAGCAAGAGTCACAATCCATGCACTTGCATGTATAGTCTAGTGGGGCAGACAGCCGGAGGAGTGATTTTTTTTAAAGATTTATTTATTTATGCATAGAAGCTGGGGTACAGTCCAGAGGCGTGGGGTGGCGAGAGGGTTCACCAGAGACAGAGTGGGGAGCAGAACAGGCAGACTGAGGGAAATACACTGCTGAGGGGAGCAGCGGGCGAGGCAGGAGAGGTCTGCTGCGCCATGTGGGAATATCCCTGGCCGGGCGTCGAAATGGCGTCGCCGCTGCCAACAGCTCCACAGCACAGTGCTTAACCGCTGTGCCACCAGGAGGCCCCAGAAGAGTGATTTTTAATGTCTCTTTGTGTCTCCTAAACATGAGCTCTCCAATGTGAGCCACCAGTTTAAAAGCCATCAATTTAAAATTGCTTTTGCAATTGCTGTTACCACTTTGATAAAAATATGTGATTTCCTTTAAAAATAATCATATTCCTTTCTCCAGCCCTTTGTATATCAAAAACAGAGCATCAAATATATAGTGTTCCAAGAATTCTCCTCAGCACTATAATAATGGCATGGATCCATCCTTCTGTCAGTAAGGTAAAGACCTTAGAGAATGGGGAAAAGGAGTGAAGAAATTATTTGCCCAGAAAGACAATAAGTGGAAATTTCTTTTATTCTATGGGAGATCTCTTAGCCTACATGAATTTTTTTTTAAACTGGTAAACAAGAAACACTGAAAATTATAGAGTATGGAAAAATGACAAGATGCTCTCCTTACAGAGAAAGGTATTTCTGGTATCCTATTATCGTTATTTCTTTGAAAGAAAAAAGTGGGTTTACCACTAAAAATATTTTTGTTAAGAAAATTATTCCTAAACATACACTAAAATAACTTCTCATTGTTTAATCTGGAAATAGCAAGCCTACAGAAATATTTTCAGAAGTTCTTGCCTTTAGAAATTCTACCTTAAACCAAGACCTCAAGAGCCGCTTCCAAATCATTAGTGTTTCTTCTATGACTCACCATTGAAATCACATGATTATTCCACAACAAAGCTTTTGTAATAACTAATTTCTAGCATTCAAGAGAGACAACATTTTTATGCCATCCAGTTAGAAGTTACTCCAACTACCTGGGTAATTAAATTGCTTATTCACTTGCCACTGTTTTTAAAAAAACTAGAGGGGAGAAAAGGGACACTCCTTCTGGCCCCATCCACCCGCCTTTCTATTCTTGATTTCCATTGCCCTCCACTGCAAACCCTACACTCGGCTCTACCCATCTAGATGAAGTTCTTGAACCAAGCAAGCTGAAAACAAAAATGGCAGGGAAGTTTGGACAATTTCCTAAGCTTATTAAGAGAGTCAGGGTAACTAGAGCAGGTCCCCAGCAGGAAACCACACTCCTACAATAAGTAGGACTCAGAGACACAGGCCTCATGAGAAACTTTTGATCCATCATTTTTTGACCATCATTTTTTGACCATCACTCTCACAAAATGTGCCTTCCTTGGTCATAAGTTTTACATGTAAGATGAGCCTTAAATATTCCCTCTCTAGACTTAGACAAGATGCTGATTATCTTCTACTTAGACTATGAAAATAACCTAATCTCTTCCCCACTGGGTCCATCCTCTCAGTGGAAGTTAAAAGTTGTCTTTCCAAAATGCAAATCTGATTATTTAACAAGAAAATTCTTCTGTTTTTGCTTGTGAATGATTTCCAATTAGAGGGAAACCCTCCGCTAGAGTGTACATATGCATGAGCAATGACATGTTAACATCACCTCAAGGATTTTTCAGAATCACACATACACACACATGGGGATGTGAGATGTCACCCAATTCCCTTTTGCCTCCCAAACACACTTCCCCACCACTGAAAACTGCTGCTGTGCTGGTTCAGTAGTGGCATTTGTTGTCTCTGTTATGTTGAGGCATAAAGAAAGTCACTGCAGAAGAGTCCAAATGCCTCAGGAAGCCATCCAATGCGCAGCACGGCAGTCTCCCTGGTTTCCTTTCCAGTCTCATCTTCAGCCACTTCCCATTACATGCCCTTTGAGGCAAGCATATTAAACTGGGGGAATTCTTGCTTTTTTCACATTTCTTTCTTTCTGCTATCCCATTTACCCAGAATGCATCTCTCCTCTCATACAGCTAGTGCTAATCTATTTAACCTTTAGGATGGCACCAACCATTATCTTCTGCCAAACAGAGCACACTCCTGGATGCCAGGCTTTTACATCTTCTCTGTTATTTAAGAAGTGTGCAAGCTCCTAGACTCACCACTCACTACTTGTTCCTCCTGCAGTCTACCTTATCTCGGTTAATTACATCTCATTCTAACAGCCGACTCCACACATCAAAATCAAAATCTTTGCTACAATCTATGTACGATCAGATCTTGCTTCCCAGGGTTCTCCCTCACCTCCTGCCCCAGTCACAGTGACTTCTTATTCCTGAAACACCAAACACATATTGACCTCACGGGCCTTTGTAACTGTGTTCTCTGCCTGGAATGCTTTCCTCCTAAATGTTGCTGGATTCAAACCCTCATTTAAGTGTTAATTCATATGTCATAACATCTGAAGCCACTTTTTATAGAGTAGCACCAGCTCATCATCACTTTGCCCCCCCCTCCCCTCCACACCCCCCCCGCCCCCGCTGGATTCTCCAAAGCACTTGTCACTTTACATATTGCATTCTTATTGATGTTTTTTTTCCCACACCCACACACTCACTCATATCAGAACATAAACTACCCCAGGTTTTATGTTGTTCCTAAAATTGCACGTACAAATGGTAGGTGCTCAGTAAACACGTGTTATTGCTACCCTTATTTTCAACTACCTCAAAGAGAGGCGGGTCTTCTGGTTAAACAATTTAGATTTAAAACAGGAATTTGTTTCTTTTTAAAACCCCACTAAATTGACAGTAAATTTTAAATAAAAAAAGAAAATGGAGGCAGGCACAACAAAGTCTTTCCTGACTAACCTATTTAAAATTATACCCTCTCCTTCTCAGTCTCCTATCCTGCCTTTCCTACCCTCACCCATGCCATCTATTATCTTAATTATATAATTTACTTTAAAATTATGTTAATTTCAGACCCATTTAAGACTATAAGCCACACTAGGATATTTTAGCCCCTAATGCAATATTCCAAGTTCTCAAACAGTATGTAATTCGGTGAGTTCTCAAAAAATAATTTGCAGAATGAATGAGGGAGACTAGAGTAAGACTGTAAGTGCTGAGATGATGGAGTAATGATAACTGACCAGGAGGCTAAAATCCAAGCCAACAAGACAATGGGGTTGGAGTTGACAGAAACAAGACAGTTCACTCAGCTGAACTGCAAGGTGGTTCTGGAATTGGCAGCAGGTACCTCTGAAATTGGGAATGCGGCCACATGGGAGGCAGGGTGCACTCGTCCTGGACGCCTGCTGAAATTGAGGCTTCAACTCCCTGTAGAGTCATCACAGAGGGATTCTGGTTTAGACACAGCATGGCTGAGAGTGGGACTGGGACATCTGCACAGATAAACAAGTATCTACTTACCAGAGCCCTCTAGATCTCTTTCTCCATTGACTTTAAGAAGACAAGCAGTTAAATTGATTAAACAACAGCCTCCTCCAGCACCCTTCCACCAAAGTAACCAGGAAGGAAACTGCAGAGTGTCTCTCTGGTTAAGATTGCTCTGTCCAAGAGGAAACCGATCACAGATTTTGCAACGGTAACAGCAGAAACTAGAAGATCATGGAGTCAAGCTGGCAATCTACAATTGTTGGTTAAGTGATCAATCAAGTGGCAAGACTAGGACTTCTTTTTTCCAGACACGAAAGGAGGCAAAGTATTTACTCACTATGCATCCTTTTTCAGGAATCCTGAGGAGGATACACTCCACCAAATGAGGCATTAATAAAGGAAAAGAAAAACAGATTCAGAAAACCGAACTTACACAGGAGAGAGGCATAGAGAACTGTCAGAACGGAGAAAGGATGTGAGGGCAACCAACACGCAGTAGTTCAGATAGAGCAAGAGGAAAGGGGGTGCATCCCAAGACCACCACCAATAAAAAACACACACAAAAATAAAACAACTACCAGATTACAGAGATGTGACTGAATACAGACTGAGAAAACACTTAAACTGAGCAGTCTGAGGATAAAATAGGATTGCTTGACAACTCAGCAAAAAAAATTTTTGAAATAATCATTAACTCTAGGAGAACCAAAGTTGTATATGAAAGGGAGTAAAACAGTACTCTGCATGACTAATTTGCAAGTTATATTTACATTATAACATAAAAATACTGAATATTGACCTTGCCAAAAATTATAACTGTTTGAAAGTTGGGGGTAAATGAAACAGGTATGAAGGGAAAAGATGAGAGAACCAAATCGTCTTCCTCATCAGTAGGGAGTTTTAGACCTTATCATAAACAAGGACAAGGATGCAATAGTTAAGATAATCAGCTGTTAACTATTCCGGAAGGCAGAAATCAAGAGTGAGGATATATGTCCATTGAGAATAATGCTGTAATAAACATATAGCGTCAAAATCCTTTTTTCATTTCCTTTGGTTATATGTACCCAGAAGTAGAACTGATGGATCATATGTTAGATTCCTCCAAGTTGTTTTCCATAGTAGTTAGCTCAATTTACATTTCCACCAATGGTGTATAATGGTGTATTCCCTTTTCAGCACAGCTTGACCAGCACCTGTAGTGTCTTGTCTTCTTGCTGCCATTCTAACAACCTATATGTCATGAACAGATGAATGGTTAAAAAGATGTGGTATATAGACACGGAAAGATTACTCAGTCATGAGGAAAGAGGACATACTACCGATATGACATGAATGGTCCTTGAGTAAGATATGCTAAGTGAGATAAGTCAGAGAAAGAAAATATTGTATGATAGCACTAAAAAGGGGAAACTTAGGGGAAAGAAACACAAAATTCAGAAGATGGAAAAGAAAACCTACCCATTTATTTTGAAGATACTTTATCATATTTTTAAAAAATTATTTTAAAAATAAGCTAATGTATTAGGTTGGGTAATACTGTAATTTATTGTCTCACCCTAAATGAATGGAACAAATGAGCAAAAGAAAGCTGGCTTTGGCTTTTGCACTTTTTGTCTCTATTAGAATAAATTCCAGGGTTTTTGGATCTGGGATCAAGTTTGCTTGATAGACTTAAAGAGCAATTTTCCCTTTTAATCATTTCAGACAATTCATCCTTTTGAATGAGAAAGAGTAGAAGCGAGGAATGTCAAATGAGGTTAAGTAAAGGGAGAATCTGTCACATAAAGTAAGTTTAAATTCCAGCAACAGCATTCATGCAGGACAAACGGAAGCATTATTCTTTTCAAAACATTTTTCTTTTAAACACTGTGTAATGATATCCTCCCTAGAGACATTTTCCATGAAAGAAAGAAAGAAAAAAAAGAACTTCAGAAGTCGTTCTTTAGATTCCCCGCATGGTTAAAAGTCAAACCTCTTGTTTTCTTTATGTTAGAAGGCTCAAAATTAGAACTGCAAAAAGGTGCTCATAGAATTTCTCTGTGTTTTTGTTTTCAGTTCCATACTGGGATCACCATTATTAATTCAAATCTACAAATCAGTGTGTCCTTGCTGTGAAATCTGAACCAAACATATTTTTTGTTTTCGAGAAATGCCTAAGAGTCAAATGTGCTGAATGTAAGACAATTTACTCTTAAGTTCCTTTTAAGTTTATCATTTCATTGTGCTGAAGTATAGACTATGACCAGTATTCTTGGTTGCTATTACTTCCTGAGAACCTGATTGGAAATAGCTGAAAATTTTAAGTCTTAATGTTCCGTGTTACTTCAATATCAGAAGTTGACTTTTGCTAAAATATGTTTAAACAGTCAAAAGGTCAGTAAACAGAAAAAACAGTAAAAAGGTAAATAAGCAGCATTTAAAGCACTAATTTATAAATTTAATAAACACATGTCCAAACAAACATTTCTCTTCAAAGACTCTAAAATTGCTACATACATGTTGAATGTAGCAGAACAAAGAAAGACACTACAGAAAAATAATAATTATGATGTTTATTTAGCAAAATAAACTTGAAAGTTTTCTATTTAAAAACATAAGAATCATATCTGAATTTCAGCGTCCCCATCTTCTTTGGTATTGAAATCAGGGTTTGGAATATAAAATACTTTATTTTGAAGTTTTAATCATTAGGTCTACAATTTTCCACATACGGCATGAAAAATTAAGTTACCTGTAATTGTCTTATTTACTGAAAAACGAATAGACGTGTGTGCAGACCAACATCAAGGGACTGTTCATTCATAGATGTTTTCAACTGAAAATATATTTACTATTTTAAATGATTTTCCATCATTTTACCATGTCATCTGAATAGCAATTCAATATGCAAATCCTGCTAATGCCTGACTCCAGGGAAATTGATGATGCCACACCAGGACTTAGCAACACTTATTTTTTGACATGATTAAGTCATTAAAAAATTATTGCATTTCTCAGAATTGTGTGTTTCAGTCTTTTCTATAAGATAGTATCTGGAAATTGCTAATAATATTAAATTAATAAAACCCAGTTCTAAGTATTTTTTGTCTCTTTTAAGGAAAAATATTACTTAACAGACTGCTATATTAACCAAGTTAAACACCTTTAGAAACGCCATACAACAAACAAACAAGCGTCTCTAAATCCTTTGATAAATTCTTTCCTAGTTCCAATTCTGGTTTCTCCATGTCCCTGTTTTCTTGCGTGAAAATGCCTTCCATTTAATTTAATAAAATGTATCTGAGAAAAAAAAAATCCAATAGCAAACTAGGACGATGAATTTTCTTTTTTTGGTATAGACGCTCGTGACCACAATGATGAAGCAATTTATAGCTTCAGTGTTAACACTGCGATTGGGAACAAGATGAGTACAACCATAATAACACAAAGCCATCTATTAGGAGGACTGCATAAAGACATCTTTGACCATGCAGACTCTGGGCCCTCTGGAAATAAGTCAGATGCACTGCCAACATGACAAAGAAAATAGCGATGTTCAGAATCAGAAACAGTCTGGTATAGGAGGCAGACAGTGATGGGGCTTGGCTGTGAGTGGTCGTCCCCATCCGCCCCTGTCTAAACCGGCTTTTCATCAAGCCATCATTTTTGTGTTTCTCATATGTTACATCTGCAAAATCTAAAAGGTCTTTCATTTCCTCGTCTTCATCTATGGGCTGTTCTTTCTGTGCCAAAATCTGAGCTTTCTGCCGAATCTTCTTTTCATTGACTTCAATCTGTGCAAAAATATCAGGGACAGCATCCATAAATTTATAGCGTTTGCCTGCCCTTCGGCTTTTCTTTAACTTGCTTTGCTGCTGCTGCTGCTGCTGCTGGTGCTGCGATATGGCAAAAATCCTGTCAATGGCCTCCTCAGTCTGCCTTTTATCTGAGAATCTCAGCAGACGCTCGGCAGTCTTCCTAAAGCTAGCTGTGTTCCGGACTCGGGAGAGGATCTGCTTCTCCAACAGCTGGAAAACTGGCTTAAAATGTTGTAGGTTCTGTTCTACGATTGCAGCATAGTCCTTCACCTCAGTGACAATGGTGCTCCTGATGCCTGAGCTCCGGTCAAACAGAATTTTCTGACGATCTGCAATGACCTGTGCAAGTGCAGACTGTCCTGTGGTCTCACCTGTCCAGAGATAAGTGGCATAGGCATGTTCACTGGTGGCTACGAACACATTCAGCTGTTGAGAGTCCCCATGAATGCTGAAACTCTGAACATCGACAGATGGCCCTATGAAGAGGTAAGCTGCCCTGGTGATAGGGCTTCGGAGGTGCATGGTGACATTCACATAATTTGTCCCGTTGTAGGGGTAGCCCCGAGGATATGTCACTGAAGCAAAGGTTGCTTTCTCACTGTAGCCAGTATCATCCATCCAGTACATTTTATACAGACCATCTCGTTGTCTGATGAAAGCTCCGTGGACCCCATCTACCATTGTCTCCTCGAAAGGGACATCCACATTGTGAAAGAAGCTTGCTGCTGTCTCCAAGGGGCTGTCTTCTCCCAGGTGGATCTGATCCACAAGGAGGAGAAGCTGTGGATGCAGGAGAATCAGATTCCTTTGCACGTTCTTCAGCTTGAGCTGGGGGTTATAGGCTCCCACACCTTCTCCTCGAATGAAAACTACACCATTTCTCTCCACCGCTGCAACCACTCTCCCTTGGCAGTTAGCGGCCAGGTCATGCTTGTATTTGGACCATTTGGATAAGCAGTCTTCTGTGACCTGACCCTCCCAGGGAGAAAAGCAGCTCTTTGACACGGCTGGGGAAAACATCAGGACGTTGTTGAGGAAGGTGTACTTCGGCCCATAGAGAGCCTCAGTAACAAAAGGAACACCGTTGGGCGCAAAAGTGAATGAGTTTTGATCGGGATGCTCATGTCCAGCGTTAAAATTTCTCCATCCCTTGATCCAATCTCTGTATTTATTTCTGTGGACAATGTCATATATTGCACGTCCCCCAAGTTTTCCTGACTTAAAGGAAAGGAAAGATCTATTGATTTCTGCAGGCAGTGCACTTCCGTAGGTCACAACACCCCAGTCTTCAAAATAATGCAATGTAGGGGTGCCAAAGTCTGGAGGAGGAACAGATTTTAGGCTGGCATCATACCTGAAAGAATTAATTTTTAAAAGTTAAGAGGTTTTCTGATGGCGTGAAAACAACACATCAGGATTGTGATGTCACATGATGATATGGCTGGAACTACAAAATAATATGGCTGCCCAGAGAAGTGACAGTGTGGATAGTTTTAAGGACATTTCTGAAAACACTCATGGAGGATCAACATGCAGAAGGGCACACCTGTGGTGAATGAGAAAGGACTAAAGGTTTACACCTGGGGGTCCTTGGGTTTGAGCCTGAAATGATTGCTGCTGCTAATCACCACATGTGCCTTCTTCACTTCATGATCTCAGTGCTTTGACACAGTGACTGGGCTCATAGAATTAATAAGCGCTTCATCTAACTTTCTAACAGAGCGACTCCTATTCTAGGGAACTCCATGTTAGGACCTGAACTCTAAAAGCCAAGCTGTAATGAAGTATACTGGTCTGTAGGAACAGGTACTATTGAAGTATGAGTGACTACTTCTTACCCTCTGAAAATATAATTAAAATAGAAATTCACAGATAGGTAACACTGCCAATACTATTTCTAAGAATACAAATGGAGGAAATTCAGGAAACATGGGCCTCCCTGGTGGCGCAGCGGTTAAGTGCTGCACTGTGGAGCAGTCGGCGGTGGCGCGGGTTCAACGCCCGGCCGGGGAGATTCCCACGTGGCGGGGCAGACCTCTCCTGCCTCGCCCGCTGCTCCCCTCAGCAGTGTATATCCATTGATCTGTCTGTCCCGTTCCCCGCTCTGACTCTGGTGAACCCTCTCACCGCCCCGCGCCTCTGGCCTGTACCCCAGCTTGTATGCATAAATAAATAAATCTTTTAAAAAAAATTCAGGAAACAATCTAATACTGGAGGAAGTACAATTGTGGATACCACAGCCTAGCCCAGATCTAAAAATGTCATTCTGTTTAAGTCTGTAGTCGATGCCATGTGCCTTGGACAATAAGTGACTTTTCATTTTTATCTATGACATGTTTTTAATCAAAGTGGTACAATAATTAATTTTAAATGTACACAGTAATTTAAAATTCTTTCTGAGTCAGAAACGTGCCAAAAATAATAATGACTGTTTTTGATTATTTGGGATAACAGCCTTGATGGGTTCATGTGATTTCCTGCACACAGGAAGAAAGGCAGACCCACGTTAGTAGCACTTAGATGCTTTTTTTCAAAAATGAATCACCTTTGGTACAATCAATCTTACTGGTGTTTGATTTTGGCTGTTTCATTTGTTTTTAAAGTTTCAGTTTCAGGATAGCAAAAATTGTGTCTCAACTTACGTCTAGTATCATGTTGGCTTAATTATTGTGATTTAACAAGTCCAAATACAAGCTGAACTGGCTAACCATTTCTGTTTTTGGTCGGTTTGTATATTTTTAGTAACACAGATTTTTGAACCAAGTTTAATATAGAACTTTATAGAACTCTCTTGGTTGCTCACTTATAAGTAAGAAAAAAACACTATTAAATAATTCAAATTCAAAAAAGTGTCAAGAATGGCTACATATTAACAAACAGTTCATCTGTGAAATTGTTTTTAAAATGCTGGGTAACTATAGGCAGTTATCTTATTAATGTTGTTTATCTCTTAATTGTCTACATTTGAAAAAAATAATGGAGCAAAGCAATCAAACCACAGAAGCTTATTTTTGGAACTGAATGCTAATTTCAATAGCTTGAAAAAACATCAGGGATTAATGATTAACTAGTTCCCCATAATTTTTATTTTAATTTATTGGTTGCCAACAATAATTTGGCAATACTTTAAAAAAGAAATGTTGGCTTCTTCTTCTGAGCTTAAAATATTAAGGCAAAAAAAAAAAAAAAAAAAACAACCAAACTTACATGGTTCTTTTATTATCAAAGTGAAACTGTTAAAAACTGGCAAACACTTAGTTTTGAAAATTAATAAGAGTTTTGCTATTAGAAGATAATACTCTATTTACCAAAACAAAACATTCTACTACATTTATTTATTTACTTATCTATTTATTTATTGATTGATGTGATAACTGGAATAACCCAGCGTACATGTTGTAGTTTTCTCTCTGTTTTAAAAAGTGATATAAATAAAAATATTCATATCTATGAAATAGTTTAAGCCTAGAATATCTCTAATACAAGAAAATAAAAAAACTACTAATAGGAACTAGTAAATATATAGAAATGTTTCAAACACTGTCATATGCATTGAGTGAAAGCCATAAATACTGAAGAAGCATGGAAAAGGGTTTGAAGGGTGCTTTAGATTTAGTTTTTCTCTTTAAATGCAAAAACCGAGCAGACTGCACCCCTGCATATCATTTCTCTATGTTCTCTATGGCCACCTCTACGTGTCATACCAGAGGAATTCCGTGTGAAGAGTGCACCAGCGTTGCCCTTTGGATGGAGTCCCTGGACCTTCCGTCACGCGGTTCCTTCTGATTTGGTCGGCCAGCCAGTTACCACTGCCGTTACGCATGACAAATTTATCCAGGAACACTAACTGGCTTTCTGGACCATAAAACCAGTTGTAATTTGAGTCTGCAATAGCCACAGTTCTTTGAAATCCTAGGAAAGAATTAAAATAAGTTTAAAACTGCATACTTCTATAAAAGATTAAGCAACTATTTTCAACCCTGGTTGCAAATTAGAGTAAGTTGTGTATCTTGGATAAAAATAACAAACAAACCACTATGCCTATGCTACACCCCAGATCAATTAACCAAAATCCTTCACAAGGTATTCCACAGATTGTGAGCAAGTTTTTATGTGGCATCTTGTCACCTGTAACAGAAATGCTGCAACTGCAAAACCTACATGTCTTGCTCACCTGCCTCACTTTCCATGGTCTATACTGCCTACTGTTATAACTACATAGATACCTGGGCTATCTTCTGGTGCAGGTGAGTTCCTGAACCTGAATGAGCACCAGTTCTTCCACCAACTCATCCCACATCCTAGGCCAAGAGAACAGCACAGGAGCTACAATTTGGCATCAAATAAACGGAAGTTCTAAGGTTTCAGGGAGAAACTGAGTATCTATAGGAAGAAAACTTAATAATTCCCATAGAGGATCCTGTCAGTACACACTGCTGGATGTTAAATAAGAAAGAAAAGGTGGGCCTCCCGGGTGGCGCAGCAGTTGAGCGCTGCGCTGTGGAGCTGTCGGCAGCGGCGACGGGAGTTCGACGCCCGGTTTACAGCTACCAGTTTAGTATATGCTCTTTCAAGTAAATCTTATTCTGCATCTGTTCTAGTCTATGAATACCCTGAAAATAGATATGTTTTATTACTCTCTGAATCCCCTATCTAATATAATGTCTAGCACACAGATGTTCAATAAAGGTTTGTGAAATTAATTATACTAATTTATAAGCCCTCCTCTTAAAGGTGCTCTTACTGCCTTCCAGCTTAACAAGCAAGAACATACACAGCTCACGAGACCCACAGCTCTTGAGACCCAAGTCCTGACAAGGTTGGCTGTTAAACTGCAGATCAAATTACAAAGCACCGAACCTCTTAAAAGGTCCCTTGCTTCACATGGCCATTGTTTACAAGATAAACTACAAAAACATACTTCCACTTGTCTAAGAATAAGCAATAAAAAACAACAACATGGTTTTGAATATAAGTCTAATCTAAATCTTAATCTTTTGTTCTGCAGTATTTTTTGATAACTAAGACAATGATGGAGATTAAATCCAATCAAAGTGCATACAACCAGAGCCCAAAACAATTGGATTCTCTACCACAGGTTTAGAATCATCTAAACATTGCATTTAACTGGGAGGAAGCTTAGTCCTGTTTGCAGAAATAATAAGATTGTTACAAGGTTATCTTAAAAATGAGTAAGTGCAACTTCTTAAATCATCTTTTTTTCTTTAGAGCTAATTCTCTTAGAAGGCTAAGTTACACAAGTAACAAGAAATTTTAAGTTGTACATATACACAATGGAATACTACTCAGTTACCAAAAAAAGATGAAATCTTGCCATCTGTGACAATATGGGTGGAACTTGAGGGGATTATGCTAGTTGAACTAAGTCAGGAGAAAGACAAATACCAGATGACTTCACTCATAATAGAAGATAAAGAAACAAAGCAAATGAACAAAGACAAACCTAAAAGAAAACACTGGATTCTGACAACAGAACTGTGGTTACTAGAGGGGAAGGGCTGGGGCTGGGAGCAACAGCTAGAGGGGCCCAACAGACTGTGGGGAAGGTTATTTGAACTTTTGATAGCAGTCTGTAGTGTGATATCATACATTTGAAGAAGTGTGAACCTGTACTCCTAACAGATACATAGTAGTGCACAACAATGATACCTTAATTATACAAAAAAAGAATAATCATATGTAAAAAATATTAGAAGCTTTGTAGCAATTTATTTCTTAAATAGTTTCTATATTTTATACTATTTACTTCAATAGTTGTTTTAAAATACTAAAGCTCCAACTTAAATATACAGTTGTAATCTTTTATTTTAAATGATGTCTGAATAGTGTGGAAGAAAAATTAGAAAGCTGAAAAAAATAGGATCGATCAGGAATCACACATAAAGGAAAATTAACAAGCAAATTAAACATATATTCTGTTTTAATTAATGAAAACAAGTTTTATAGGCACCAAGTTTTACATACTTTACATATTTTACAAAAATAAAACTACATGGGTGCTATAAATCATATTTGATCTGCTGTGCTCCAAGTCCTGCAGTATCTAAATCTTAAATCTTACTTTAGCAATCAAAATGTTCTGGCTATTTACAACTCTCAAGCTGAGTTCTTCTTTGATATTTAAAAAAACCCTTTTACTCTAAGTATGACACAACCCCAGACTTCAAAACCATTTTCATAATAATTACAATGGTACATTTTTTCCTACTTCCAATTACTCACAATACCTGGCAGGATGGTCCTATACATAAATGCGAAGTGTTGCTTAAGCCATGGATGGCCGAAGTGGTTGATGTCAAAGTGCCTCTGAACGAGAAACATGTACTGGAAGAGAGATCTAGTGGTGTAGCTGCCGTATGCAACTCCTTCATAGAGGGAACCGTCCGTGACCTCTCGAAGCAAGACCAGAGACTTCTCCATGATGGTCAGGACTTGCTTTGTCCACAAGTAGGCTTCTTGAAGATACCCTGACGGATGAGAACAATGACTGAGACTATAGCAAAGCAGAAACAAATAATGGCCAAGGTAAACCCTCTGGTTATCTGACTAGTTTATATTAAAATTTTGGTTTTGTAAAACATTCATTTATTAACATTATAAATAAAATCCTGCTAATTCAGGTTTTTGAGGGGTTTGAATATAGGTCCTTCATTAATTAAGTGAAAACAAACCTGTAAGTAGCACCAGTTATTTTATAAGCCTGTATAAACTTAAATTGCATCATTTATGATTGCAAACTGCACATAACCTTGTTTGCAAGAAAAGAGCTGCGTAAAGATTTTCCTTCAGTTTCTCTAATAACATCCTATTTAAAAAATGTTGAAGTTTATAAGTTAACAAAACTTTCATTGATTTTTTTGAGGATTGTAATAAGCTGCAAATACTATAGGATAAACAGTTTTCACATTGATGTCAATAAAACCCAATTTTCATCCTGCATGAAATTTTAGTTTCCACAGAACTAAAAAGGCAGCTCAGTGGGGGTGCAGAGACCACTGGAGTGGTACCCTAAGGGCAAGAACCTCGGCCAGGAGCTCTGAATCTGCCTAAAAGGAGCTACAGGATTTTGTTTAAGCACTTCTTCAATCTGGTACATTTTTCAGCCTTCTCAACCGAAAATTAAAAATTAAATTTTTTTATAAAATCCTTTCAATTCAGAAATACTAGCTTTCTATAATTCTTGCAGGACTAGATTAGGCAGTAACAACAACTCCACATGTTTCTGTAACATTTCTAATTTACACAGCAATGAACATAATCTTACTTAATCCTTTTAACAACTCAATTATGGGTTATTACCCCAACAATACAGAAAGGTTAACTTGTTCAGGACCTCTGGCACATGACTGAAAATGAATTAACTTTGATCTGAACCTCTGACTCTGAACTCTAGTTTTAAAGTTTGTTTTGTTTGTTTATATTAAAAATACACCTGAGAACAAAATTAAGTTTACTGCTCCTAATGTTGGGTGGAATTTCGTATTTGACTCCACAGACGTGTGTTTCATGATCAGTGCTGACCATGTTATCATGGTTATGAGGGGTTCTGGGGTAGGGGGGAAGGTGAAGGGGGTGGGGTTTATAGGCCCAGGTCCCATCAGCTCCCAGCTGAAACCCAGGTGCCAAGCTAACCAAAGACCAGGCTCTCGTCTCATGGAGCAGCACTGTCCTCGGGCTCCGCTGTGCAGAGATGACTGCTAATCATCCCTGGTTCCGTCTCCCATCCAGCTCCACATCTGACATGCCAGTTTTCTGGAGCATTTTCAGTTTGCATTGTCCAATCATGAGAGTTTAAGATTCCAGTCATCTTCATCTTTGTGTCCGCCATCTCCAACCATATACCAACGTGAAGGAAAGCTTAGAACCAGGGCTGCTACTCACTGTCCCCTAGATTTCACACATTACCTGATTTTCCTTATTTCAGTAGAAATAACGGTCCCTCTTTCCTCTTTTCAGGAGAAATGAGGCAAAGTCTACTGACCTACTCTGTAAACTTCAGCTCTGTCAATGTGAGGTACCAGGGCTTTGACTGACACTCTTCCTTTTATGTCTCAACATCCATACAACCTGTCTGGAATGTTCTTCATTGTTTCCACTTATTCAGATCCTACCTGTCCTTCAAAGTTCCACGATCTTCTCAAACTCACCTAACACATTCTGCTTTCTGAATTCAAACTCGCTACATTTGACATTTAACCATAAATTTGTAAGTGACTCTTATTTTTTTCCCTAGCGCTACTGTTAACTGTTGTATAATCACTTAAACATTTCACATCTGTCTTCTTTACAACTGATTTATAAGCTACTTACATGTGATCCTGTGGGCCCTGGGCACCAAACCTTAGAAAGGTCTATCAAAACAGAGAGAAAATTCTAATTCTCTCACTTTGAGATTTTATGTGAGTCCAATGCGAGCCACAGGCACACATTAAACTATACCTGTCAGTATCTACCAAGTGGGTCTGGAGAACATGGAATTACTAAAACAGCCTGGCCAAGGTAGCTCCTGAAACCACAGTGAATGTGCCAAGAAAGTGGCACTGTAAGTCTGCTTATTAACTGTGAAGAACAGGACCAGCGAGCTCACACCTTCTTACATTTGTGTGCACTGCTTATGTAGGGGCCCAAGAAGAGCGTATCCCAGAGCAGCCCATAACTTTAATGAGAAAATAAATGCAGTGAAAACTCCTGTAAGAGGAGACAACACCTTTTGATCCATTCTGAACCAGTATTTTAGGTGCCTGCTTATTATCTGTAACAACTTTATCTACCACAAAGAATGAAGACATAAACTCTATTTCTTCCATTACAGAACTAAAAATTTTAAGAAATAAAACTCCACTAGACTAAAATCCAAGTCCTCGGGTTAAAATCTAGCTCACTTTATGGCTCTTTCTACCATTTCATTGCCCCTGAGATTTTTAAATGGGTTTGAGGTTGGGTTTTCATATGGTTTGCATTTTGACTTCTTAAATTTTTTGGTTTGTGAGAGTAGAAGGCAAAGGGAGCTAAGATGAAAATTCATCCTCTTAATTAAGCTTTTCTTAAATGACTGTAACTTAAATTTCTGTTCCAAGAAAGGTAATATAGTAGAAAGAGAATGAACTTTGAGTTTGGCCAGAATTGGATCAAATTCCCAGTTACTTTATATGGTTGATGGGAGGAGAATAAAATATGGATATACTATATGCTCAATTAATAATGTTAGTTTCTTTTCCTCAAGGACCTAAAATAAAGGGATGGTTGATTGATGTGAGAAGGGAGAAAGCTAGACTTGGATGAAATCTGATTCTGTATAATCAACAAAATATTTACTGACTCTTACGGAGAATATAATCAAAGGTCAAATTCTTTTAGATTTGCCAGATCTGAGTATGTATCAAATATTTTAATAATTCACTGAATGTAGGTCTTCTTAAATATAATCTTATTCAGTCATTTATATACTTCCATAGGACTTGTAATTAGTCTGAATTGCAAGAACAAAGAAAATGCAATGTCAGCAATCCCGTTATACATGAAGGCAAAAATAGCAGTACAATCCACAAAAGTCACTTCAAATTTGATCTAAATGATCTAGACTGGTTATTTCAAATCTTTAGCAGTGGAGTAAAAAGAAAATAGTATAGTGGTTCACATGTGTGCAAGAACGTTTTCAAATTATAAAGCCGCAGCTTAGCGATTTAAAACACCATTTATTCAGGCTGATTGTTTCCAGTGCCAGATTCTCTAGAAAGATGATTACTCATCACTGACCTGTGCTGTAAGAATATAATTTATAACAATTACACGTCATAATAAAATAACTTGCAAGTTAATCTGACTAGCAGAGAAGAGGAAAGAGATATCTCTCAATTCTCTAAGAGATGCCCTGGTATTATCTCACAGGCTCAAGTGTGAGCATGTACTAAGATGAGTTATAAAAATGCTTTGCTCACAACATGGCAGCTACAACTGATGTCAGCTCGGGCATTCCTTCAGCAGTGTTCACATGTACCTTGATTCATCAGAACTAGGCTTCCTGTGAGCAAAGCCATGCAGTTAGTGGGCTGATGATTGTGCAGGTATTGAAATCCCCATCCTCTCCGGAATGAAGTTTCATACATATATCCTGAGGCGTTGGCAATCACTTCAAGAAACTTCTCCTGTTGTGTCTTGCTCAGGTAGTTGTATAAGAAGTCATAGGCAGTGGCAAATCCAACCAGGGAGTGAGCAAGAGGGACCTCATCCCAAGGAGCATCTTTCACCAACCTGTAAAGGAAAATAAACCATGCAAATGAGTATAACAACACTCACAGCTTTCAACATCTTTTTAAAAAAAATGTCTATTTCCCAGAACACAATTGAAGATATAATCCAAGAGCTTTAATGACACAATCAACTTCCTCCCATATCAGACACAGTATAAAGTTTGTCTAATGTGAAAATTAGAGTTAATGCCTTTTTCACTTCAGTTTCTGGCAGCATCAAGTTGTTGACAGTTTTTACTTTTGATTTTTCACTTTTGATGAGAGGTAGAATCTATTCAAAGAGATTTAAAGCATGACAGGTAGTAGCAAGGTAAAATCTCTGGAGTACGCATTTAACTTGTGCTTATTCTTCCCTTTTTTGCATGCATAAAAGGTGCTCCGTTCTATTCTTGTGGCTGCATCGATAACAGTAAAACATGGATGTCCCATCTTAAACTATAGGCTGGTCAAGGTGAAGCCATTATGGTTTATAGCTGATGATTTCTCAGTCTTGACAGACCTACTTGGTTAACACCATGATGAGGAGAGGAAAGCTGGTGTGAATGAAATGATTCTAACTCGGATGTGTACATCTCACTCTTTCTCATAAAATGAACTGCATTGTCTTTAAGGTCCTTCAAATATCTTTCAAAGAAATTTAAAAGCTGATCTGTATTCAATTGTCATCTTCTCGGACACCAAATTTCTGCTTGACTTGCTACACTGTTCTGCAAGAATTTTAATAGTGTGAGGCCTGTATTAAACAGGAAGCTAAAATGGATCTTTCACAATCACAGCTCTCAAGGAATTATCCAAAAAGCCCTCCCCATCTTTTCAGGATGTATTTGAGTAATCTCTCAGAGGGGGAAACAAATGAAGAGTGTGCTGTCTTGTGGAAGGTGGAAGAAAGCTCTCAAAATAGGCATCAAATTAAAGCTTAATAATTCTATGCCAGGAGGCTCTTTTGGAAGTCTAGTGAAATTGTAGCCTCTTTCTCAACATGTTTTTTAAATTCTTAAGACATAAAACTTAAGGATAGAAGGAAATCTACTACTCTGAAATATCACTGTCAATATATTTATTTCTTAAATATGGTAAGTGTGCCTTGTTATTAAGGCACACCAAGATTTAACAGCAGGGATAGTAGCTACCATAATTTTTAAGTAGTTACAAGCATAAACAGTATTTTGAGTTGTTTATAATTGTATATAAGCTACCTGTAATATCTTTCTGTGACAAAATTACAGGTTCTGCAATTAACACCATAGTTGGTATTTATATTATGATTTGGAAGAAAGACTAAATTTTAGTTAGAATTTGTGAAAATTAAGAGGAAGTATTCCTCCTGCCCCCCATATAAATCTAATAGACTCCAAGTTAAGAATACTTAAAAATTTTCTGAAGACTACCTCGTCCAGACTTCATTCTTCTTTTTTAAGGGTTTACATTAAAGAAGTGATCTCAGAAAGGCCTTCCTTAGTCCCATCATCATTGCCCAAGAAACTTTTTCCCCCTTTCTCACTTTTTTGTCCTCTCAGCACACGTGTGTATACGACTATGTAGACGCCTTCCCTTCTAGAATGTAAGCTCTACAAGTGCAGGGTCTTTTTCCCTTTTATTGTATCTCCAACCCCACAACAGTGTCTGACACATGCACTTTCAATATTACTTTTAGAAAGGGGAAAAAATGAACAAATAAGCTTATAAAACTGGGTAACACTATTGACAACAAGTATGTGATCATTATGAAATCAGGAGTTTGGAGGAATAATAATTTCAGTGTTTGGTTAGCTGGGCTGATGACATGTCCTGGTGCTAAAATGACTAAGGTTGATGAGTTTCTTAACCATTTAGTAACAAAGCCACCTTCTCAGTCAGCTTACAAACACGTGTAGTAGATGTAAACAGACTGGTAAAAGTCTGGATTAATACCCTACTTTTAGGAAAATAAAAAATTCATGCAGTAAGCTCACTTTCAGAGTTAGAAACACTGTCTTTATGGACTCACAGGGACTGGAAAGCCAGGCACAGAATCCAAATCATTCATATACCACCTTTGTGTCTTTTTACCATATTATGATGCATCTGTAAGTGGCAACTATACACCTAGCCATATTAAAGTTGACCCCAATGAGTTGCTGCCACCTACCAGTCCCAGGCATGTCTGAGTAACCAATAAACTTTTTATACAGGTAATCAAACATTTAATGTAATTTTGATCTTCAGGAAATATTCTGACGCAAATTTCCATGAAAAATCCCATGCTCCCTCACACAGTTGTTTATTCCAAGCAGTTTCCAATTCAACAAAATTGTAGCAACAATTCAAAAAAGGTTTCTGGTACCTTCAGATTCATCACTGTATCATTATGAAATAGGACATGTAATAGTCATTTTTTCTAAAAGGTTAACTAAAGCTTTTACTAATATAATCTTAACACAGACACAATGTACAATTACAGAAGAGAACATATTTTACTGTTAGGTAAACCAAAGGAAATTTGCCTGTAGCTCATCAGTAGCAGCAAAGAAATTATCTGTTTAGCGTAATCCTCACCAGTGGCTAAAATCAACTTACTGGTAAAGCTAGTAAGAGGGGGAATCATTAAAAAAATAATACAGGTGTTAATTTATTAATTTTATTTCAGGTTTAAATACCTGTATGATTAGAGATTGTATAGAGATTCACCGGTCTTCTGAAGGAGAGTTCTTTGAATATGGGTCTACAGTTTGGAGTTTCATTGTTTCTTCCTACAGAGAACACACATCATCACAATTTCCACTTTGGGTGAGAATGCAGATTGGTCTAATGACTATGGGAAGCTGTTTGGAGGACCCTCAAACTACAAAAAATGGATCTACCATATGACCCAGCAGTTTTACTCCTAGGAGTCTACCCAAAGGACACAAAAACATTAATTCAAAAGGAAACTGCCAAACTTGTTCCCTGCAGCACTATAGACAATAGCTAAAATATGGAAACAACTCAAATGCTCCAAAACAGATGACTGGATCAAGAAGATGTGGTGTATATACACAATGGACTACTACTCAACAAACAAAAAAGATAAACTTAAGTCATTCGCAGCAACATGGATGGAGCTGGAAGGGATTATGCTCAGTGAAGTAAGTCAGAAGGGAAAAAAATATCAGATGGTTTCACTTATAGGAGGAACATAGGGAAACCATACAAGGAATCAGAAAAAAAAAAAACAACTAGCAGGCAAACTCTAAAACGGAGACATTTATGGGGAGGAGGAGGGAGAGGGATCAAAACAGGAGGGAAGAGCGCAGAGTCATAGTGATGGTTCACGGGTATCTTGGTAGTGGTAATTTTATGGGGACAACACCTAAGAAGAGAAATGAAACACTGTACAAAAATGAACAATGTAAAAATATATAAATAAAAAATTGGGAGTAAAAAACAATTTCCAGTTTTGATTTCTCGAAATGATACTTGTGAAAGAGTGTAACTCTTTGAGAGTCCTGTGTTTTTCCCTTAACTTTTACAAATCTCATCCACACTAAATTATGAAAGCAATTTTTTTACAGTTAATTGTTCCAAAACATTTAAGACAGTTTTAGAAATAGTAATTCTTTTCCTTTTTGAACTCATACTATCCTATTTACATAATAATATTTAAATTGCATAATTATAGGTATTAGTAAAACTGCCATCAACTGGCTTGAGAACAAATACGAATATTTGCTATGCACATAACTCTAATAGAGCAGAAACAAATGGACTTAGCAAGAGCCTAACCTACCACCCTTGACATTCAGCATCCCTGAGAGTTGCCACCAGGTTATTCAAAGAACAGAAATTAGTTTCAGTGGCAAGTCAGTTAAGGGCAGGCTAGTTAGGAAAATCTTGACGGTATTTTTTATAAGCTACATTTTCTCTCTTAAAGTAAGAGCTGCTCTTAAAGTAAGCTCTGTGGACCCCTAGGGTCTCTGAGAGTGTTAGAGGGTCCATAAATAAAAGGTATTTTCATAATAATATAAAAATAATATGTGCTGATATTTACACTGATGGTGCAAAGTAATAAAGGGTTAAAAATGCTGCACCTTAGCAAGAATGTAAGCAGGGCACCATGTATGATTTTGTACTGCCAGGCACTCTAAGTTAAAAAAAAACAACAACTTAATTTTACTTAAGAATATCCTTGATAAAGGGTTAGAAATGATTATTAGCTTTATAAAATCTCAACCTCTTTTTTAATATTCTGAGTGGTGAAACAGGAAGTATGTAAAAAGCACAATGGGTACTCAAGTATAACCATCAAAAGGTTATATTGCATTATACAAAGCATCAAACTGTGCTCTGTATTGGTGGCTAACTAGTTGCCTTTTAGTCATGAAACATCTTTTTTTTTTTTTATGTGAGAATGAATGAATGACAAATTATCATTATTCACACTTGGGTTTATAAGTGCAAGTTTTCTTGGAAATGGACAAGGAGGCCTGAAAACTGAGTCTTTTGTTAGTGATGACAAAATTAGAGCTTTCAAACAGAAATAAGAATTTTGGAAAACTTGTATCTGCTACCATGAGTTTAAGAGCTTACCAGGAAAGACTTTTCTGATGAGATCAGTGAAAACAAATATGATTCAATTTTATATTACATAATTAAATAGGTCAACATTTGGAAGACCAGTAATAACTCAGTGAACAAAGATTTAAAATGAAAAATGATATTACAAAACTATACATAGATAAAAGGGCTACTAAAAGCACAAAATAGTTTTTTTTAACCAAATAAAAGATACATGGGGTTTGTTAACATGGTTTCATATTCCACATAGCTTATAGTTTTTTTTTAACCAAATAAAAGATATGCGGGGTTTGTTAACGTGGTTTCATATTCCACATAGCTTTTGTTAAAACTACCACGTAACAAGTTCTAGTACATACCAAAGAAAAATATTTATAACTATATGAAAAGAATCTTAAAATACTCCTCATTTCAATCACACAGATGTGTGCAACTGAATTTTCTTCATATACTTCAACCAAAACACCCCTTTGTAACAGACTTAATACAGAAGTAGATCTGCAAGATTTACAAAAAAAGCAAAATAAAGGGACCTCTTTCACACTAAATACTTGTTTTCAAAAACACAGTTTTTTCCTAAAATATAATTTCTGTTAATATGGAATAAATTTATTTCTCAAAATGATTTTAAAAAATTTCTCTTTTGAATTTTCTTTTTTCTTTTGAATTTTCATAAGGATAAGCACAAACAAACAAAGCTCTTTGATGTCCTAATTTTATAAAATATCAAAGAATTCTGAGTCCAAAAGTTTGAAAAACAACCTAGGAAACTTTCAAAGGTAAATTTATGTAAAACAGAATGATTAAATTATAGAAATGAATTATTAATTGGGTTAGGGGTTAGGATGATGGTGGACAGAAATTATCCTAATGTGCTGTTTCTATAAATCAAACTATAACTAAATCAAACCGTAACTATAAAAGGAAGAAAAGGGGCATAAAAATATTTCCAAAACTCAATAACTTTATTAGTGGTAGTTTTTATAATTATTGTGTGAACTACTTTCATTATTATAAATGTTTTATAACTATTATGTACAAAGTGTAATCATAGGCAATCTAAGAAGTCTGTATTACTTAAAATTTGACAGACTAATTGACAAAATAAGAAGCCTAATAACAAAGTTGGCACTATTTGCATATATTTGATTTTAAAATTACTAATTTTTGGTTATTTTTTTCACATAGTACCTGAAAAATGGATATTTGTGAAAAGGCTAAAAGTATTATAAGGTTAAAAGAATACTCTATATAGTATTACTTACATTTTTAAGTTTCATTTATGCAAGTATACTTAAAATCAATACTTGAAATAACAGAAGTTTGGTTTTTAAAATGTAAGAAGAGTCAAGAGATCACTGATATTAATTTAAATGAATCAACAGTATACATACAGAAAATAAATACAAGAAACACGGAACAACTCTTAAGTACCTTTATCTTCTTATGGCGATTAGCCCTGTTGTCCAGAACTTTTTATTTTACAACAATTTCATGCCAGGCTTTTCCATATGTAACTATATTTTGAGGTCATGACTTAATCCCTTGTGTAGGTGAATCTATGTATTTTTAAGAGTCTGTTTAAAATGACGCTGTGTTTGCTAAACCTTCCCCAAAATAGAATTCAATTAAAACAGTCTTTTTTTTCTCATTTTGATATAACTATGTATCTCCATAAACCTAGAAAATTTTTGCTAAGTAAAATCATAAAGTAGATTTATATTTAAAGATACAGTTGATTTTAGAAACTATATTTTACATAAATACAAACTTAAGAGAAAATGAAACAAGCTTTAAATGAATGATGAATTTCAATGTAGAATACAACAAAGAACTCTTCAGAAGTTCCCAAGTGTAAAGTTTATACAAGAGAGCAGCACCCATTTGCCAATTCCACTGTCACTGTGTCTTTCATACACATCTCTGCCTACAGTGTGTACTTGGTCACACAGCAGAATATGCCAAAATAAGGTCAATTCTATTTGCAAAATGTAAATTGGTCTATTCATTCTAAAAGTGTACTGAAGACAGTAATTCATGTATGTGAGATCAAATAGGAAGTCATTTGATTTTCAACCAAATGCCTTTACATGTTTGGAAACAACCTCTTGTAAGTTAGGAGAGTTATGTATAACCACTGCTTTTAAAAACATGACTAATGGCAATTATGATTCATCTTTTTTCCCTGTGCAAGTTAAATGTGAAAACTAACCATGAATGTTAAAAGAGTAATATGTTAAACTTTAAAAGTAATTCCTATAAAATTTAGTCTAAGTGGATTTCTAACCTGTGTGACCTTGCCCATGAAGCATATTAGGGTCTTCACAGTGATTTGCCAAAAAGAACAGTATAAGCCTGGAATACAGAGATGTGATATAGAGGCGTCTGGGAGTGGGTGGCCAAAGAACATGTTCAACTAAGCTCTGGCCTACCTTGGGGTCCATATTCTGAGTGTTTGATCAGGTGGCACTAGCATCATCAAACAAAATTCATAATTCATATTTTGGAAGAAAGAGAGAGGTTGCACTTCATATAATTAAACACGTACTATGTGCCAAGCCCTTTACTATTATACTCCATTTAATCTTCAGAACTCACATTAGGTATTAAATCCCCATTTTATAGATTGTAAAAATGATATTTGGGTACAAAAACTATTTATTTAAGAACAGGTGAGGCCAAGAATGAAATATAGGACATCTTAATCTAGAACTGTTTGTACTTGGTGAAGGAAAACACTGTGCTTTCAAAGAAAGTCACCAAATTTGCAATAAGAAACCTGCCAGAAGAAAGTGCTAGTTAGCCCTTCTAGAGTTAGTAGATCTACAAAGAGGGCATAAGGGAACTCATGCTGAAATAATAGCACAAGTTCCAAGTTGTGCTATTTTCATTACATCAAGACAGAAGCAAGGCATACAGTGTGGTTAAAGTGACAGGTATCTGAAGAGATGCCACGATGCTGTGTTCATATAATAGCTCAGGGCCCATCCAATGAACATGAGATACCAATCACACAGATTTCCTGACACAACTCTTCCTGTTCCCTCCCCCCAGTCCTCTGATGAGTTCAGGCATCCTAAAGTACTACCCATGTAGAGCTGGTCTCAGAGCCTAGGCCTGGACTTGTAAGATCAGAACCTACCGCCCCTTGCTCTAGTCCGAGTTAGAGTTCACAGAAATGGAAAATGAGCTTTCCTTTTTCAACATCTTTTTGCTCCCTACTTAAGAACAACAAAAGGACAGAAGAATGAAAGCATAGGAATTGACTATACTAAGAAATCTCAAGGAAAATACCATCTTTAAAATATAAATGACTTTTTTTCCCCACAATCTATTTCTATATGCATTAAATCACTGGCTTCAATATAGCAGAAAACTACCACTTAATTTCATTTTTAAATTATGACTATGTTATCCCAGCATTAAGCTCCAAAATATAAAAGTTTAAGCCAGTTTGGCCCTACTCAAGAATATTATGCAAAAGCAGAAACTAAAAGGAATTTTCTTTTTCACTTAAAAAAATTATACATGATTTGTAGACAGATTTATGGATTCAACACAATACCTATCAAAAATCCCTATGACTGCTTTTCCAGTAAATCAAACAAACAATTCTAACATTTGTATGGAAGCACAAAAATTCCCAAACAGCTAAAGCAATTCCAAAAGAAAAGAAGAAAAATGGAGGTATTATACTCCCTGACATCAAATTTTACTACTAAGTGATATTAAACAAACAGTATGGTGCTAAAACAAAACAGAAACACAGACCAATGGAATAAAGCACCCATAACCAAATGATAAAGAAAGGAAAGCCTCTTCAACAAATGGTGTTGTGAAACTTAAGACAGTCACACGGAAAAAAATAAAACATCACTATCGCCATACACAAAAAGTAATTCTTTTTTTTTTTTTAAGATTTATTTATTTATGCAAACAAGCTGGGGTACAGACCAGAGGCATGGGGCAGCGAGAGGGTTCACCAGAGACAGAGTGGGGAGCAGCACAGGCAGATCAATGGAAATACACTGCTGAGGGGAGCAGCGGGCGAGGCAGGAGAGGTCTGCAGTGCCATGTGGGAATCTCCTCGGCTGGGCATCGAACTCGCGTCGCCGCTGCTGACAGCTCCACAGCGCAGCGCTTAACCGCTGTGCCACCAGGGAGGACCCACAAAAAGTAATTCTAACTGAATTAAAGAATTAGAGGAAAGATCTGAAACCATGAAATACATAGAAGAAAACATAGGATATACACTATTGCACACTAACTTTAGATATGTATTTGAGGGCTCAACTCCAGCAGCAATGGAAACAATAGCAAAAATAAATGGGTCTAAGTCAAATTAAATGCTTTGTACAGTGAAAGAAACTACCACAAAAATAAAAATGCAACATACATACTGGGAGAAAATATTTGCACATTATACGTCTGACAAAAGGTATTCTTTTAAAACACATAAAGGACTCATACAACTCAACAACAAAAAATCAAACAACCCCAAAATGGGCAAGAGGCCTACATGAACAGTACTCCAAAGACATAAAGATGACACATAGGCCCATGAAAAAAGTGCCAAACATCACTTACTGGAAGGGAAATGCAAATCAAAACCACAATATCCCTCACCCTTGTGATAATGATCTATGTTAAAAAGACTAGAAACAGGAAGTGTGGCAAGAGCAGAGAGAAAAAGGAGCTCATATTCACTGTTGATGGGAATATAAAGTGAGATCATCTCTATGCAAAATGATATAGAGATTTCCTCAAAAAAACTGAAACTGGAAATATCATATGATCCAGCTATACCAGTTTTAGATATTTATCCAAAGAATATAAAAAGATATTTGCATCCATATGTACAGAGCAGTATTATTTAGAATAGCCTTAACACAGAGTCAACCAAAATGTCCATTGAAAGATGACTAGATAAAGAAATGGGGTCTAAAAAGATGAAATTATGCCTTTTATGAGAAGATGTGTATATTAGAGGGGATATTCTTAGTGAAAAAAGTCAGAAGGTGAAAGACAATTATTGGATGGTTCACTCATTTGTGGACCATAAATAACCACAGATAACTGTCAAAACATAACAAAATAACTCAGATTGTGAAAGGTACAGCAGCTACCCAAAGGAGGGAAAATGTGATAGTACATTAACACTGGAAATTTGTTGGTAAGTAAATAAAGCATGTTTACTTGTCAGGGTGTAAAGTTGTCTGTACTCCCTAGATTATATAGTTTTGTAAACAAATGTAAATCAACAATAATTTTTAATAAATATAAATCTCAAAGAAGCAAAGAAATGAAACAAAAGAGAAAACATGAGAAAAAAGTAAAGAATTATATAATTGACCTAAAATGCTGAGACTCTGAATATGAGGAAATCCAATAAAGAAAAGAAATAAAAACAGGGGAAATAGGGCCTCCCTGGTGGCACAGCGGTTGGGCACTGCGCTATGGAGCTGTCGGCAGCAGCGACGCGAGTTCGATGCCCGGCCAGGGAGATTCCCACATGGCGCGGCGGACCTCTCCTGCCTCGCCCGCTGCTCCCCTCAGCAGTGTATTTCTGATCTGCCTGTGCTGCTCCCCGCTCTGTCTCTAGTGAACCCTCTCACTGCCCCATGCCGCTGGCCTGTACCAAAGCTTGTATGTAAACAAGCAAACAAACAAAAAAAAAAACAAAGGGGAAATAATAAAATATATCCCAAAATTTGTTAGAACTGAGCATAAGCTTCTAGAGTGAAACAGTCCACCAAGTACATAGGACATGGATGAAAATAGACCCATCCCAAGCCAAGACACAAGATTGCTCAGTTTTATAACACTGGTGTCACAAAAAACACCCTGGAAGCTTAAGTGAGAAAAACCAGATTTCATCCAAAGTATCAAGAATCTGAGAGTTCAGACATCTCAATAGCATACCAGAAGCTAGAATACAATGGAACAAAGCCTCCAAAACTCAGAGAAATGATTTCAAGGCTATAATTTCATACCTAGCCAAGCTACCATCTAAGCATGAGAGCAGAATAAACACAGGCAGATACTAGCATTTCAAAAACTCTCATAGCATAAATTAAATGAGGGATAGATTTGTTCAATGTTTATATACTTACATGAGTAAACATATAAACATTGGGCTGTGATGTTAACTTTGTTACTTATGTAAATCAGTCAGAAAGGTTTTGAAAACCGGGCCTCCCCAGTGGCGCAGTGGTTGAGCTGTCGGCAGCGGCAACATGAGTTCGACACCCGGCCAGGGAGAATCCCACATGGTGCTGCAGACCTCTCCTGCCTTGCCCGCTGCTCCCCTCAGCAGTGTACTTCTGATCTGCCTGTTCTGCTCCCCGCTCTGTCTCTGGTGGGCCCTCTCGCCGCCCCACGCCTCTGGCCTGTACCCCAGCTTGTATGTATAAATAAAAATAAAATCTTAAAAAATAAAAAAAGAAAGGTTTTGAAAACCAGTGTCATAGAGGGTTGATGTGACACCAAGCAAGCAGTCTGTCAGGTATGTACTGCAGGTGGAGAACACACACAGGGTCTACTTCAGGGTGTGGGTCTGGGTGAAATAGTAAACTCCATGTGGTTTTGCAAAATTATGGCTAGAAGTTTGGGGTGGAACAATATTATAACTAATGAATATGTATAAATTTATTCTTATCTCTTCATTTCCCCAGGTTTTCTCTTGTAGCGAATTCATTTTAAATAATTATGGATATGAACTAAAAATTGCTCACTATATTGTTACAAGCCCAAATCACTATCCACATTTCATCAAGACTCTTTTCTCCTATTCTTTTTTTAACTTCAGAAGAAAAAGCACTATTCACTCAAGCTGACTACTTCTTCCTGGAGCACCACCAGTGCAATGTCTTATTTTGGTTTCACTCCTGAAAGTGATTTGTGGACATCCGTGTAGCTTTAATGCTCTATTAGCACCTTTCATTTTATTCTTCTGGTTGTTACTCATTTATTTATTGCAATAGGCTTACTTTCACAAAAACTGACTTCTTTGAACTTTCCTTCTGTATTTTTCTACTGTGAACAGAAACTATGCTGTAATTGAAAAAACATTTTTATATTGGATAAAATCATGTTTTCCCCCGGATGGCATTTTTTTAAAGTCACAATATACTACCAGTCAATAGGAAGTAGCTAAAAATAAAGCTTGACAGATGTGAACTTGACACCTCCTCTTGAGCCCACAAGCACTTCAAACTCACTATATCCAAAGCAAACTTTACTCCTACCTCCAATAGTTCCAAGTATTATAATTCACTGAAAAGTCCTACCATCCCCTCTGGATCCTATTAAGAAATTTCTTTGTCCTGTTTGTCCTCAAATACAATTATGCAGTCTTACAGGCACTAATTCTTAAATCTTTCCAAAACCCATCATTTTTTTCCCCATTCTCAGAGACCCTACTCTAGGTTTTCTTCTGGACAAACAAAAAAGCACAACTATTCTTCCTAGTTTGACCTTGACTGCCTACTGTCTACATATGGTTAGGGATTCTGCCTAAGACACAAATATGTCACATGGAGAAAACCAGCCAATTTACACCTGAAGAGACAACTGCCACCACCTATGCATACCATGAAGTGGTCAAAGCAGAACTGCCTTAGCACCCAGCTGTCAGCTTGGAGGAAATGCCACGGGTGGGGCCTTGCTGAGCTGCACCTTGAGCAACATCCAGACGGACTGTGGGAACTACACAGGTCAAAGGGTTCAGGCTCCTCTACAGATTTTAAGGAAAACAAAAGGATTGGGGGGGGGAACTGCAGATAAAAAAGACTTGAGACATTTAAAAAATGAGGTAGACTAAATAAAACTTGTGCCTAAGGATGTACACTTGGAATGACTACAAAGAAACACAGGGCTGCAGAAGTCAGGGTATCCTCTGTGGGTACAGAAGAAGCCATGAAGCCATGACTGGGATGGAGCTCACACAGGCGTTACTAAGGGTGGTTGGTAGTTTTATTTCTTCATCTGTGCTGTGGTTAACAGGGTGTTTACTTTAACATACACATTTGTTCTATAATGTAGTATTTTGTTTTACAATGAAATGGTTAAACACACACAAATCTGGTGATGTCACTGTCCTGTTAAAACCTACAATGCCCTTACAATGTTTGAAAGAAAAGTAAATCCTTCCTCTCACGGTGCACAAGACCTCGTAGTATCTGGCTCTTTACTGACAATCTCGTGGTTTGATAATCTCTTCCCTGTATTAAATTTTCAGTTCCTTAAAAGCACTCTGCTTTCTGACATCACAGACTTTGAACATCAGTTACTTCTGCTTGAACCAATCAAAACGCATTCTCTCTTCCCCCTTCATTTGGCTAATTCCTCTTTGTCCTTCAGGCCTCTTGAGGTAGGAAAGCTCTCCCGGTGCTCCCAAATCAGGCAAAATACCCCTGTCTTCCCAATACACAGTGTACTTTCCCCCAAACAGCATTTATCACCTTCATTAATATTGTGCATTAGTTAGTTTGCATCTTCCATAGACCAACAACTCTAGATAAAAAATATAACTTGCCCTCAAATTTTTATATCCCCAAAATGCCCAGAAAAGAAAAATTATATGATGAACTTATGTAAATGAGTATACACATGCATTTATTTATAAACAAGAATTCCCTTTGCTGCCATCAATTAGTAGGAACACAAAACATAAGCAAAGTAATAGTGATAATAATAGCTAGCACTTAACTTATGAAGGATGCTGGTTCATTAACTCAGTTATTCAAACACTATGAGGTAATTCATAACTATAACTCATAACTCATAACTATATTCATCACCAATTTAAAGATGAGGAAACTGCGCCATCAAGAGCCAAGTAATAGACTCCAGTTCGCACAGTTCATAAACAGAATCAGAACACAGGCAGTCCAGTTGCACAGCCCCGCTCTTAATTCCAATAAAATATTACCTCCTACTGCCTACCTTCACTAATATTCATTTCAAAGACTGAAGCAGGTGGTTTTAAAGTGAATGAAAACAAAATTACATTGAGGTTATCTGGTAGAGAGTACCCATGAATATTACATACATGTTATGCTGGCTCATATCAAAAGAACAGAAACAAATGCTAGTGAGTGTGTGGAGAAAAGGAACCTTTATACACTGTGGATGGGAATATAGACAGGTACAGCCCTTATGGAAAACAGTATGGAGTTGTCATAAAGTATTTGAAATAGATCTACCATATGATTCATCAGTTTCACTGTAGATAACTAAAGATAACAAAAACATAAAATTTGAACAGCTATATACACTACTATGTTCACTGCAGCCAAGTTAGTGAAACAATCTAAGTGCCCAATAATGGATGTTGGATGAATGGATAAAAAAGCTGTGGCATATGGACATAATGGACTACCACTCATTTATCAAAAAAAAAAAAAAAAAAGGATGAAATCTTTCCACTTCCACCAACATGAATGAAACAGGAGAGATTATGCTAAGTGAAATAAGTCAGAAGCAGAAAGACAAATACCAGATGATTTCACTCATGTGAAATATAAAAAAATCAAAGGAAGAGTCCAAATTAAACCAATATACACCCTAGAAATCTGACTACAGAATAGAGACTTCCAGAGGGAAAGGTGGAGAAAATACAATAGAGGAATACTGGGGTTCTTTGGTGGTAGTTGTGGTATAGCAATATATATTTGAACAGGTGTGAACCTAGACTGCTAAATAATATACATCATTATAAACCAACATTACCTCAGTAAAAAAATTTCAAAAATCACACTTTGAAGAAATGCCCCATATCTCATCAATTCAGTGTAGATTCTCTATCTTAAATGTCTCTTAAATTATTTCCTTCTTCTCCCTACACTTCCTGTATTAATAGTGGTTTTCAGGTCCTTCCTAGACTAATATAATAAACTTCTACCTAGTTCAAGTTCGTTTCCTACCATTTCTCCCTTCCAAGTCATCCCACACCCAGAGCTTTCTGAACCACAGGCTTATAAGGATAAGCAAGGATTTGGTCCCTGACTAAGTATGTTTCCGCCTGCTGTTGTAATTCAGCATATGCACATTAGGAAAAGAAAAGATGGACTAGAGATTGTGTTCAGCATAGCTACAATGTATTACTTAATGGATATAGCCAAAGGAGATGAGAAGTAAAAAGTCATTCTGGTAGTAAGTAAGCAAAATGAACTGCCCAGTTTTATAAGAGACTTCATGGGCATACTCATTCTATAATTACTCTCAAGTAATTTAAAATAGTTCTACAGTATTAGTAATAACTTAATGCCGGCAAGACCTTACGTCTTAAGTGATACTAGAATTGAATAGCTATTTGACTTATGAGATAAAGCAAACTTTTAAGAAATCATTATGAAATTCACTGCAACAGAATACAGATAAACATGCAGCATTTGCCAACATTTTCCCTCAAGATATGAGACAAGGAATACACAAAATTCAAACATCATGCTTGGCAAGTTTTTAATTCGAGTTTATGACCCAGGTTGTAAAGAGTTTGTAGAACTTAATTTGTTCACGTTGTCTTTGTTTGTGTACAAGGGCTGAGGGCACTGATTTAGAATCTCATCCAAAAAGGGACAAGGACTACTCTGGTTTTACATACAGCTTCTTCTAAATAGTCTGAGAGTCTATGTTGAATTCAAGAAGAAAACAAATGACAATAAAAGGGTAGGAGGTAGGAAAAAGTGAGTAACAGTACAAATCGAGGGTCTTAGTAATGCTGAATTTCTGAGTCAAACAATAAATGCCACTCCAAAATTTGACTTTAGATTTCTTCTCGATTGTGTATGATTAGAGCTATTGTAAAATATCCTAAATTTGCTGCTAAGGTAAAACTACTTTATCCACACTTGCATTTGCAATAGATGGAGAGCAGTTTGCTAGTTCTCTATTGAACCATCACACTCTAAATGAAATGCTCAGCTAACCTGCACATCTCACTCCACCCCTCCCTGAGTAAAGCTTCCCACACCCCCTCCTTCCACAGGTCACCTGACATCCATCCTTGTCCAGTGTCTTCATTTGGAATGATGCTGGTAGCAATCTGCTTTATTAAAAGGTGTTCAAGAAGGGAATTCCCAATATTCTAATACATGCATTTCTATAAATTTTAATTAATTTGATCATTGCAAAAAGCCTTATAGTCACCAGTCTTCCTATTTCCGATGATCTAAAGCAGAGTAAAAGGCAATATCCTCTTTAGGTTACCTAATGAAAAGAACAGAGAAAGAGAGGGAAGCAGAAGAGTAAAAGGGAGGAAAAACATGAATGAGAATAAGCAAGGGGACCCAGGGTCTGGATTTTCTGAGCATCCCACATTAGTTTTCACAAGTCCCCTAGATTTGTTTTCTTGAATTGGATGGGTTCCAGGTACATTCTGGGCTAAGACTCCCAGTTGTTGCCACTGTAATTCACGAGAGGAAAAGCTGATCTTACTTTTTTTTTTTTTAATCAAGGCAACATTGGTTTAGAGTATTGTATATGGTTTAGAGGTACAGGATCATCTTTTTTACTCATAACACAATGGCTTCACATTTGGAACCCAATACCTCCCCCTTTAGATTGTCAGCCTGAAAGTGAAATTGGAAAAGTAAAAAGCCTACAATAAATACAGCTGTAGGGAAAGTGCATATGCAGTCCAGCAGGCCATGCTGAGAAAGAAAGGAATGTACAGGAACAAGACGGATTGGTTCATTTCACTATGCCAGACGCTTTTCTCCCCCCTCCCCCTTAATTTTACTTCATTGTTTTATTTTGCAAATACACCCTCAGATGTTACTCTCCAGAAGTTTATAATCCACAGGCAGGGATTTAATATGCAGTCTGTTGTGAATAAAAATACAATTACTTCTCTGTCCGAAAGTTCAACTTTCTTTGTTTCCCTCACTAGTTCTGATTTCCTGTAGCTGACTGGCTCCCATGCAAGAGTGAAGTAATTTCTTTCCTTTGTGATTTATTTTCTGATGATATGTAAGCAAAAATACTATAAAGGGGGAAAGAGTGATTCACAACAAACACTTCTCAAAAACACAAATCCAGAGCATCAGAGTAGGTAAAATGGAGTACTGTGTATTAAGAAACTTGAAAATAAAGCTACATCTTCATACTTATTTCTGTGATGTATTAATGATAATAAACTGTATAGTATAACTGTGTGTCAGGTACATAATGCTAGAGCTTTACCTGCATTATCTCATTTAATCCTTGGAACAACCTTTCATGAGAAGAATCATCCATGATTCTTGGAGAAACTAATGTTTACAGAGACTAAAAGATTTGACTCATAAAATGACCAAGTAAAGATACAAGTTGGTTCTGCCTTCAAAGACCACAATGTTAGGCCAGTTCTCTGGGGTTTAGAGTGATTGGACCAAAGTCCCCACAAAGTCTATTGCTTGAAAATGCACACAGAATTAACTATATGCCATCCAGTAGCACTTAAACAATAAACCCTTTTTACTACAAATCTATCTCAAATCTATTTTAAATTACTTCACTCTTGCATGGGAGCCAGTCAGCTATAGGAAATCAGAACTGGCAAGGGAAACAAAGTTGAACTTTTGGACATCTCTTTATATTAATAGGTAAAATATGTCAATTTAACTGAACCTCTGTGGAGTAATCCAGAATCTGTAATATTTTTCAATAATCATTTGAGAGAGTTTTTTGTTTGGTTTTGTTTTTAGAGCAAAAAGATCATTGTAAGAACTTGCAGAGCAGTGTAATATCAAGCTCACCACAAATCAATCCATCTTGAGCATGGCTGAGATACACTATAGGCAGGCTACCTGATAGATGGTCAATTCATTCTTCTACCCATGCAAAATTTTACTGAAGATTAAGTGGCCTGAGGCTAGCCCCCATGTGCAGTCCCTCCAACTCCATCTCACTATTAGTGAGGTTCACTTGGACACCCTGTATCCAGGGATGCTGTAGCATCCATTTATTCATTTGAAAGAAATGAACTTGCTGCTACGCTAAGTACTGGGGGATATACACATAAGCAAACCAGACATGGGTCTGTCTTCAGTCAATTCTGGTATATAGAGCACCAACTACTCATCACACACATACTGTAAGAATGTTCATGAGACTGCTATTATTTATGAAAGCCTCAGGAGAAATTTCTTCCTGGCCCTTGAGTCAAGAACAATAGTTCTCCAAAGCCACTGATCTGTTTTTAGTTCCATGGACAACGAATACTCCAAAATGGAATGGAACCCACTTTCTTTGCCACCAAAAAACTCAGGTCCCATTTATGGTCCACTCAAGGTATAAAAGAGCCATTTCAACAATTGTCTCTTTTCTATTCTGATTGATGTCCCCTAATTTCACCTCTTTTTATTTCCCAGATACTTTTCATTTGAATCTTGTATTTTATATTTCCTTAATCTTTGGGGGAAAGGCATAATAGAAATAAGTAAATAAACATATACATACAAACTATGACTATACAAAGAAAGTAGAGTAATACACACTGATTCTAAAAATGTATCTTAAAAATTGCCTTTTATAGAATTCTCTAAATAATGATACCATAATTTTATATTTTCCTATTCAAACTTGAAGGTCTAGAAAGGGGGAAAAACTGATAGAGGATTTTGATCTATTTGCAATACAATTGTGGTTTTTTGAAACTATTTAAGAGTTGAATGTAAAAATGAATAATTTATAAATGAAATACCACCATGTGCCAACAGCATACACAGAAATTTTCTGGAGAGTAGGAGTCATTACACAAGAAATGAATTCACTTTAGGAGCAAATAAATGCATTTTTTCTATTGTTACCAGCCCTACCTTTAAGATCTCAGTTCATTAAGCATTCTTAAAGTGATTGCATCTTAAATGCTAATCAAGCTTTTATATAACACAAAGCTAACTTCAACCGAAATCAAGCTCTCATTTGGAAGATAAGATCTATAGAGGAAAAAAGACTTAATCAAAAAGTAAAGATGTTATTGGTGATGCAAAAAAAATTTTGCCATTTTATATGTCAGTTAAAATAATACCCTCTATCTGAGGATGTGTGAGATCATGTCTTTGAAACACAGTATAATAAACCAATATTACTTCAATAAAAAATTAAATAATACCTTATAAATTTTATTTTTAGAGCTAAGTTAAGAACAAGATTAAATGCTAGTTTCACTGTTACGAAGACTGAGCATCAGCAGAAGGCAGAAGAACAAAAGACAAAGAGCTTCAGGGAGAGGATTTGGGCATCGCTGCAAAGGTAGATATGACACACAGATAAATCTCATCTTTCTGTGGTGCCAAATTGCCTGGGTACTGGGAGACATGCACAGTAATAAAGCTAATAGAAGAAAGAAGCTTTGTGTGTTGCTATTTTCAATTAACACCAACATTATCAATCTATTAGGTTTCCTTTCTACTTTGTGGTACATTGTATCAGATGACACAAGATAAGATCAGAAGAGTTAGTATTTTCCATTTAACTTTTATAATGTTGCAAGACTCTTAAATAAAACATGTATAGGCAGCTAGTTACAAATTACTCAAATGAAATGAACCCCAGTGATAAATCTGGATGTATGCATTTATCAGATTTTTTTTAATAAACAGACAAAAGACATATCATTGTTACTCTCCCCCCAGCCTTCTTCATTGGTGTTACTGTCAGATTCTTGAAAGCACAAAAAAGGGCCCAGGGGAGGAATGCTAAAAGTTTTGAGGGAACAAAGCCAAAGGAAAAATTTTATGAGTTAAACAGATGTTCTAGTATTGAAAGCAATTTAAACAAAATCTACAAATAAATCCCAAATACTATTTCCTTTCAGGCTATATATAAACATATATGTGGAGGAGGCAGGCATGCAGAGAAGAGGAGAGAGTCAGACAGACAGACAGATACTGGGCTTATTTCTTCATCTTTGAATTCCTACTCCCCAGCATATAATGTATGACACATAAGAGGTGCTTAATAAATGTTAGCTGAATAAATGAACAAACACCATTTAGGCATTGTTTTTCAAAATCATAGAAATGCTTGTCAGGAAAATGGCAACTGTATTAATTCTGAAAAGCCACTGTAGGAAGTTTTTTTCAATTCCAAAATATTACTCATTGCTCTCTTTTGTAAATAAGAGCTACTCTTTTTTTTTTCCTCCTCTGAAACCAAACATAGATGAGTTATGTGCTAAGACAGTGACAGTACCCACAATGTACTTCTTTGTGCATGTAGGGGGCAAGGGGAGGAAATGTTTAGCTGATTTAAACAGACATGAAGAATACAACATTTAACAGCATTTTACATTTTCAAAAAGTTATTAAGTTCAACTAGAAATCTAAATGAAAATTTGAGTCAAGGGGTTGGGCATGGTAGCATTTGAAAAGCTAAAATCACCATAAAATCATTAAAAATCACAACCCGAGCCTCCCTGGTGGCGCAGCGGTTATTAGGCACTGTGGTATGGAGCTGTTGGCAGGCAGCAGCGATGTAAGCTGAACGCTCGGCTGGGGAGATTCCCACATGGCGCGACAGACCTCTCCTGCCTCGCCCGCTGCTCCCCTCAGCAGTGTGTTTCCGGCGATCTGCCTGTTCTGCTCCCCATTCTGTCTCTGGTGAATCCTCTCGCCACCCCACACCTCTAGCCTGCATCCCAGCTTGTATGCATAAATAAATAAATCTTTAAAAAAAAATCACAACCCAGTAATAGCAGTCACACCTCAATAACAAGTTCCACTAGCTCAACTTTCATACATGCGTCATTTCTGGAACTGAACAACTGGACAATCAGACCTAAAGGTAAATTCTCAATTTCTGACCCTCAGGTTCTAGGAGGTTGAGAAAAGAAGTCAACTGCTCAGCTCCCATAACGCAGCCTGACTTTTGGGTTACTAGAAAACAGCACTGAGTTAGACCTATTTTTATCAACACTTGGAGGTCAAGCAAAACCTAATGCTAGATGACAGGACAAATGCTTATAAAACCAGGGGAAAAGGTTTTCAACAATCAAGATGATACTATTTACTCAATTCCGCAAATCATTTTTTCTTGGTTAGGCTGTATCTAAATATTTTCCTTCTAACTTTAAACATGGAAGTCACTAGGTCCTTTGAAACTGTGGTTCATTCATCAGCCATGGCAACACAACCAACAAGCCCCCACCCTCACACACATACTCACACACACACACACACAAACGTGAAAATCTGGTCTCTGAGATTTCATCTGAATGTGAATTCATTTCTTTAAATTGCAGACTTAACAGTAAGAAGAAAAAGACAAAAATCTACCAACTAGGCTGCGCTGCCATCCTCTCCATGTAGTCTTTGGCCATGTCTCGGGCTTCAATGTTCTCGGGATACAGCACACAGAACATTGCCAAGGCACCCAAGTTGTTGCCATAAATTTCATTCCAGCGGGCGCTGTAGTCCTTGGGATCCCAGGGAGGGAGGTACTCCAAGGGGCTGGACAGCATGGTATGCACGGCCTCGGTGAGCCGGGCAGCGATGTGCTCGTGGGAGCCAGTTGCCCTGAGCTGTAGCTCTGCCACCTCTGCCCGGGAGAAATACAGCATTGGGTGGCTGTCGTAGTTGGCATTGGTGAAGGGAATCATGACTTCTGGGTTCTCGTCGGTGGTATAGGCTGACACAGAGCAAAACAAATATATGAAAAACACACTTGGAGCTCCACGTGTGTGAGTCCTCATTGTGGCATCAGATCTCCAAATCTCCAAGGCAGCCTAACCATCTTCGAAAGATCCTACAAGAGGGGGAAAAAAGAAGGATGTTAACCACCGGAATGTGGCATAATAGGAAACATAAGGTACACAGCGGCCTCATGAAGAAAATGTCTAAATATTGAAGAATAAAGCTAATGAATTTAGATTTTTAAAAAATACAATAAAGCTTGAACTAGGAAGAAAACTTCCTAAAACCTAATAATTTAGCTAAGAAATCAAACATGATAAATCAGGTAAGGATTTATTGTGGAAAATAGAACTTTGAATTTGCGGAAACGGTCTGTCACTTGTTAAGTAGGGAAGATAAACTCTCCTTGATATTTTCACATTTTATCACATTAAAATATTTAGATTTTATGTAATTTTTAGACATCAATATGAAAACCACAATAACCAAAAGCTAGTGGTGAAATGTTGGCTGGGAATCTGAATGGACATCAGGAGAAAAAAGAAAATCCTGCTTTGTTTATACACATTCCCTCACACTAACTTCTCCCCTCTTCCTAACATTCTTCATTATAAACCAGTGATTGGGATAATTTCACCTATATGATGTTAGAAAACAAAACATGAGTAAGACTAGCTGTCATCTTGTGGCAGCAGGTGTGGACAGAGAGGACAAAAGCAAAACTCTCTGCCAGCCCTGCCTGTCCTGGCTGACATCATCAAGACTGCAGTGGGAGACCAGACACTAGACACTGATGTGCCTTCATACAGAAAATAAGATTCCAAATAGGAGAGAGACACTCGGGGTGAGGGTGGGGGGGGGTAGGATAAGGGCACAAAATGGAATAGAAAAGAACACAAGGGACCATGGAGATGGATCACAGGTGAATTGGTGGTGGACTACCCAAGGGGAATACAAAATGTAAAAGATATAAATAACAATAAAAATATTAAAAAAAGAAAATAAGATTCCAGACCCAAAAGGCTTCAATAGCACGTGTCTTTTTCCCCTTTATTATTGAAACTGCTGTCTACTTTTCCATTTTGCAATGGGATCTTGGTGTTATTTAGTAAGTCAGAAATTTAAACCAAACTCACATATTTTCTTAACCACTTAACTTTCTTAAAAGTCCTTTTTTTTTTTTCCAGTGGCAGCTTAGCTCATAGGTTAAAAGAACGTCTTTCAAATGTAAGAACATTAAAAAAAAAACAGCAACAAAAACCTCAGCTTAGTCTATGTCCCACATCTGGGATAAAGCAGGCATAAAATCCCCTAGAGGAAAGTCATGGAATTCTTAAAATTCTTCAGAGGGGAAAGGTTATAGAAAGCAGACTAGAAAAAGACAGTTTTATGTAAATAATGAACAGTAGTTTTCAATTATTAAAGGGAGAAACTGATGGAGAAAAATCAGCCTCCCAGGCTGAACACAAACTATTTTCCAAGGAAAAACTTGCCTCATCACATCCACAACAAAGAAAACTAAAGATTTTACACACATTGGAGTTCAATCCACATTCTCAACTTGCTATGTCTCCAAAAGGGACACAATATGGCATTGCTTGTGGGTGCTACCATAAATTGTAGTATTTGCACGTCCCAGTGGACTTTAGACTACGTGATACTTAAAAGGCATAGGTTTTTTGAAACACTTTAGATTTACCTCGAGCTGAACTTATGATGAATAAAAATAATTAATAGTCAAATTAATATATAAAATAGAAATAACTCTTGTACTCTACCCATATTATATCTAGCACTCAAAGCTTCAAGGCAGCTGGCTTCAAGGTCCGAGACCTGTCCAAAAGAAATAGTCTTCTGTGGTTATGTCTGTGAAGGGGTGTGGTCTCTGGTAAGAGAGACAGATGGGTCTAGAAATGTGGTTCGGTCTGAAGTAATGCTCAGCCCACACTGCCACCCCTAACTAGGCTTATTTCTTATAATTTTTAGAACAATCATGCTGACCATTTTTCAAAGTCTGTATATGTAAAATCTCAAAAGTCTAAAATTGGATATAGCCATCAATATAATAAGCACTCCAGGGGTTTTAGGCACCCAAATGGAGCCAGATTGGAAGTTTCTCCTTTAATTGGTCCCTGCACAGAATTGCAGATATTCTCTCAACTGCTGGGTGTTGAATGTGTGGCTTAAGTACTAGGTGGGAAGGTGGGCAAGTGGCTTGGGGGGCGGGGGGCAAGGGGGTGGAGATGATTAAAGAGTTATGTGGCAACTGGAATTATTGAAAATGCCAAATGAAATAATAACCACTAAAAGCTAATGAGTTTACCAAGATGGCTAACTGACTCTCCTATGAAACATATACACCCCTTGCAAATAAGTCTATACTTTCAGATGTCTGTGGATTACCTCTTAAGCCATTCTCCCCTGAGTTCAGTGTTGCAGCCACAGTAAAATATTGAGTCCCCTTAAATCTTCAAGTTGCACTAGGCCCTCTTCATTATCATGGCCTTTCCAATACAGCAAAATCGGGGGCCACCCTCAGCAGTGACCTCTCCTAATACAGGGTTTACCCCTTATTCAAAGTGCCTGAATGACTCTATTGAACCTCATTTCCCCTGAAAGTCTTTTTTTTTCTTCTGCTCTTCCACTATCATAGACTAAATTTCTTTTTTTTTTTTAAGATTTATTTATCTTTGCATACAAGCTGGGGTGCAGGCCAGATGTGTGGGGCAGTGAGAGGGTTCACCAGAGACAGAGTGGGGAGCAGAACAGGTAGATCGACCGAAATACACTGCTGTGTAGAGCAGCAGGCGAGGCAGAAGAGGTCTGCTGCGCTATGTGGGACTCTCCCCAGCTGGGCATCAAACTCATGGCACAGCTGTCTGACAACTCCACAGCACTGCACTTAACCCGTTGCGCCACCAGGGAGGCCCTAGACTAAATTTCTTTATCTAGTTTTCCTTCCCATTCTTTTGGAAGAGCAAAATATTCCTAAATTTTTACCTAATCAATGTATAAAATACAACCATTCAACAATCAACCTATCACTACAAGATAATTCAGACAGTACTTTGGTCATCTGTCTACCAGTATGCCCTACATATATCTACAGCAGTCCAAGTCTGGCAATATAATTAGGCCAACCCAAATGATATTAAAAATATTTAACAAGTTCAAATTCTAATTGTCTTAAGTAGGTCCTCAAAAAACAACCATAAGCCTAAATTATTTGGATTTAATTCTGGCTACAATAACAATTGTAGTTATTATGACTGCTGACACACAGGAATTTTATGTGAAATTCTTTTCGCGGATTTGATCTTTTATTTTACAATAACAATGTGACAGAACTGTATTAAGAGTTACTATGAAAAATAGACTAGTACATCCAGCTTCAAAAATGATGTGGGTTTCCAAATGGTCTGGGACTGTTTATAAATGAAACACGTGGTAGTACAAAAGTTCTTTCAATTCCTTTGGCTTTAGAAACAGACAGAATGTTTAAGGATGGAAAAGGGAAATCACCCTATAGAAACTAAAACATGTCTCAAATTAAGATAGATTAAAGATCCTCTTATAGTATTTGCCAAGTCTAAAGCAGCACAGCATAATGATTAATAGCATGGCTATAGAGTTAGGTAGGAGCATAAACCCCAGTGCTGTTGTCTACTACTTTTGATCAACTAAGTTCTACTCTCAAAGCCTCCATTCTCTCATCATAAAATGGTCCAACTTCCTGGGGTGACTAAAATTTACATGATACACTTAGCATAGAACCTGACGTGAAATAAGCGCTCAATAAATACTTGTTACTTTTAATAAAAGGGAAGATGCTTCAGACATACAATATTATATTAACTGATCCATAAAACATTTTGTTTGAAAGAGAACTAGAGATGTTAACTTTGCTGGGCAAGGTAACTCGTTAGAGACTCAGCCGAAACTCAAACACAGCACTCCTGACTGACATAGCATTCACAGTAAGCTCATTACTCTCTGGAAAGAAAAGCATATGAACCTTGATTGTTAGGGGGTTGGCCCTAAAGAAAGAATAATGCTTAAATAGATTATTATCTGAGTCTGATTGCTTCCCATGGTCAGTGATAATTGGAGTACAAAAGGTGACTGCTTTTTCCTGTATTCTTTCAAAAGAATAGCCCAGGGACACAATAAAGGCTGGGAAATAGCCTCTGACTAGGGAGCTGTTCCCTAGTAACAAATTTATTTCATGGAAGGGGGGTGTCCATGAATACTGAGGGGACATCTGCTGCCCATTGACAGAGAAGATGAGTCAACCTCAGTTTGGGGTCTAGTCTTGACTCAATGTCATCAGTATCTTGACTACTCATCCTAGAGGTGCTGCCCAATGTTAATCAATATAATCTCCCAATAGAAACAAAACCAGAGGGTCAGCACATTCACTTATAAGAAATACAACCATCATGCAGGTTGGAGATATTTTCTGACTTCATCGGAAAGCTACACAGTAAGTACAATTACTAGATAGTTGCCTGGTGAACAAGGAATCAGAACAAAGATAGTGAGAAGGGCCCTGCACTTGGTGCAACTGAGCCAGTGAAGACCACCACCATAACTGCATTTAAAAGAAGGCTGTGTTGCCAGTGCAGACTACAGATGCCCTTGGAATAGCATTAAAAACAAAAAATTTTAAAAATCAATTGTAATGATATTTAAGAAAGAAAAATAATACTTTTATTCCCTATAGTTACTGCAACTATCCCCACCAAGCTTAGCCCAAAAGTAGCTACTCCAGTTTGCCTTACCAATGGATGAGCCCAACAGTTAGTTAAATGGTTAGGACAGCTTAATGCCTCCCACACTAGAACTACATGTACCCATACCCATGTTAAGGTTAAAACTGTTGGGCAAACCAGACAACTTGAACACCCCTACACTGTACCCTCTCCCCCAGAAAGTGTGTAGAAACTGCAGAAATTTAGCTACTACAACTTTCTTGTTCTGCTTCCACTAAAACTCAAGTTCTTGCACTCTTAAGGTCTCCAATCAGGTTTAGGTGAAGTCCGATGGCATGAAATCCTAAGAGAGTTGCATGTTTTCCTCTGATCTATTTAAGGATTTAATTCTCAGAGAAACTTATTTCCAGGTGTCTGAGAAACATCTTGTTATGGTGTCACATATACTACTTCACTGTTTCCACTTATGTTAACTAATGGAAAGTACATACATTTAAAGTTCCCCTTACTTTTCCATTTATATTTTATGGAATGTATAATTAGAATTATTTTCTTAAAAATAATTTTTAGTCCATATCAAAATAAAACCTTGTATGTTCTTAGTAAGTTTCTGTAATGAAATGAATCTAACATTCTGAAATACATCAAATCCTAAGAAAACACACTTGTACCATACAATCAGTTCCTAAAATTACACTCCCTTATGTGTAAATCCTGTGGACCCAGCCAAAAAAGAAAATTCTAAACCAAGATATCTTAATGAAAATGAAAGATTCTTTTACTGAAGGCTTATTGTTTTATTTAAGAATGAAATGAAAAATATCTCCCCCAAAAGTCATTTCCAAACAAAAATCCACATATGAAATTATTTCATGTGGAACTCCCAAGAACTTACACATACAACCAAAGAAGTAATTATAACTCTGAGCCCACACAGCAAAACCACACTGTGTGGAGTAACGATGTTCACCACCTTCATAATAAGAGTGGAGAAAGTTTAGGTTAGATTTATAAGTGCAGTTCTGTACAAAGAACATATCTAGATTATCCCTAGGAAAAGTTTTATGAAGATACCACATTTTCTCATTAATATAACTGAAATTCACTTTTTCCTACACCCACAATGATAATTGTACAGCTCCCTCACATGAGAATAATTAATCTGTATCATCTTTAAAATGGCCATAGATATTTTCTATGTCAGGTCTGAAAGCTCCACCTCCCATTTGACAGAGACTACTTGAAGGATTGATTCAGTGACTATCAAACTGAATGCATAATTAAACAGCAGAGACTTGCTTGGTGCAAATTATTACAAAATTAAAAACTATTAAGATCCAGCTTCTGAAAGAGTGGTTGTCTTATAAGATGTAGAAAGGAAGCAAAATTTATTTGTTTCATGGAAGCAGAGAAGCAGAGTAGATGTGTGGGTGTGGATGGGGGAGGTCCTATAAATTTTCTAAGATAAGTTATAAGTAAATTCTAATTTATCCAACAGTTTAGCCATTAGACATCTTTTGAGTAGCACTTCTTTATTACAATTTTAATTGATCTCTTAAAGGTGGTTCTGAGTCTAATATCCTAAAGTATCTTTAGACTTTTTGATGCTAGTATTATTTTCAGAATAACAATATTAGATATAATTAAGTGTTTTCTGGTATTCTGGGACTTTTAAAAAGTTGTGACTTACACATCTATGATGCTTTCCAGTGCACTGTTTTCAAGAAGGAATATCAATTCCATATTCAATGTTGGGAATAAGAATTTCTTATAAAAATTCATTCAACTATATATTGATTAACTATTAAACCCAGGAACTATGCTGAGCATGAGGACACAAAATAAACAAGAGAAGCTATGCTCTGCCCTAAACAACTACAGAATCAAACTTGGTCTTTCTGAGGGTTTTTTTAAACTGTAGTACTTATATTACTCTATTGGACAATAAAGATGAACAAGAATCCTCCCTTAGTCCAAAACAGTTTATTTAACTTTCTGTACCTAGTTCCCAAAAGAAAATTAGCAACATAACTTTTCAAAGTTTTTCTAAACACTAAAGTAGCTAAACATTTTCTGGAAGGGTCTGAAAGACCACCTATGACTTTCTCAGCTATAGTTTTAACTCTGAAAACACATTCTCATGGCATCAGTGGCTAAAAAAATAAAACATAGAAGAGATGAATAATGGTAATGAAGCCAATAACTAAATATACTATCATACAGTTTCAAATAACAGTTAAACTAAACCATGAAATGCTCATAAAAACTAAAGTAAAATTTTTCTTCTTGCCGTTGATTGACAAAGACAGAGCAGTAAGGTGGTTTTGTGGGTAGGCACAAGGTCGGAGTAGCTTTTTTCACCACTTTGGACAGGATAACTATCTAGACCTATTCCTTCATTTAAAATGAAAATTAAGGGGCCTCCGTGATGGCCTGGGTTTAAGTCTCAACTCTATCACCACATGGCCTGAGTTGGATGCCCCGTCAGGAACCTGACCCACATATGGCGCAGCAGACGTCTCCTGTCTCACCTGCTGTTCCCCTCAGCAGTGTATTTCAGTAGATCTGCCTGTTCTGTTCCCCACTCTGTCTCTTGTGAATCCTCTCACCGCCCCCTCACACACACACCTTTGGCCTACACCCCAGTTCTTCTATGCATAAATAAATAAATCTTTAAGAAAAAAAGAAAGAAAACATTAAAATGGTATTCGTCTCATAGGCAACATTACATGAGATAACACCTATAAAGCATTTACCACTTTATGGTAAATCTTCCCTCCAAATGCCATTTAAACATCAGTCAACTCAGAACACAAGTACTGGTTGAGAAATCAAGTTGGGATCAGACTTCCTGGGTTTGAATTCTAGAGTCACCACATCCTTAGCTATGTCTGTTTCTGCCTCTGTAAAGTGGTTAAAATAATACCTTCCTCACAGGTAGTATGAAATTCAAATCAGCAGATCTACTTAAAACATGGAAAGGGTGCCTAGGATTTAGAAAATATTGAGTAAATGCTAGTAGCAGTCATCCTCATCTTCTCAATCAGAATCCTAATGTCAGTCCCACTGAGAGGAAGTGTGCCATAATTCCAGGAGGAAGCACTTGTGAAACTATCGCTCACAGAAAGTTATTTTTAAAATAGGTAAAATACACTGTTTATTCATAACCTTGCAGACTCTTTAAGACCCTAAAATATCTAATATTTGGACAAACATAAAACATTTGATGACAAGAGGTTTCTCCTTCCTGCTCAATTGCACTTTTTTAACTTCCACAGTAAATGTTCCAAGTAACTGAACACTTTTGAGAAGTCTTCAAATCTTAAACTATTTCTTCATCAAGCAAAGTTTACATAGAAAGATAAAGTTCACTGATACACCATACTGTGCTTATACAGAAAAATATCTGAAATTTAGAAACACCAGTCCTGCTAAAATTTAAGATGAGAAAATTATTTCTGAACTTAAATATTTACAAATCTGATGTTTGATTGAAATATATTTGTTTTTCTATTCCTACTAATTGTAAATGGCAAAATAAACTTTCATCTAATTAAATTCCTTTATTTGTGGAATTAAATTCTCTTTAATTCTGTAACATCGTGAGTTGATTCCTTATAATAATTATCTTTCTAGCTAGACAGATATATACATACTCCATCTATCTATCTATCTATCCATCCATCCATCACCTATTTCTGTTCTATTGGTTCTATTTCTCTGAAGAGCCCTGATAGGCCCATTAAAGGTACCCAGGCCAAAACTTCTTTTGAAATTATGGATTTCCAGGTGAAGTGCCACAAAACATGTTTAGTTCTCGCCTTATGTAATCTACCCTGCATCACTAATGAAGTTCACTGAAACTGTATATTTGAAGTATAACCTTCACAGCATCTCCTCCAAGATCAGGCTTGTAAGTTTATCCTCTAATGATAATGGCTCTACGAAACACTAACACCAAAGGTGAGATTTTCCAATACTATGTATCAAAGGGTTAACTCAGCAGATCTTCATCTCAAACCCTACACATTTCCAAGAAAGACTTATCTTTAGGACCAGCCCTTGTCTAGTTCATGGGAGATGAGCTCTCTACAATATTCTGCCTAAGTAAGAGTTTTTGTATGCCTGAGGCCTGGGGCCATGTGGTGTGAATGTCATCAGTTTGTTTTATACCAACAATGTGATTTATGATAAACTCCTATCTTGGCTCTGGGACTAGAGTATGAACAGTGAAAATCAGTCATGCAGGCACTGCAAGTCTAAGTGACTGAACGCCAGTAAACGTCCTGGACACCAAGGATAGAGCGAGCTTCTCTGGTTGGCAGCACATCACGTGCTGTCACACACTGTGGCAGTGGATTCCACGAGGAGAGGACAAATCTGTGCCTGGTTCTTCCTGGACTTGGCCCCTGGTGTATCTTTTCCCTTTGCTGATTTTTATCTGCATTCTTCAGCTCTATTAAATCATAACATGGTTATAATAGCTTTTTGTGAATCTTGCTAGGGAATTTGAGCCCTACAGTGGTCTTGGGGACCCCTGACTTTCATTTTTAGTTAGTCATCTAGCCCCTGTTAGAATTATGAGGGTCTTCAAGATAAACAGATGGGATTCATCAAAATAAAAAGCTTCTGTACAGCAAAGAGACATTAACCAAAACTAACAGACACCCTACCAACTGGGAAAAGATTTTTGCACAAAATACATCTGATAAAGGACTGATAACAAAAATTTACAAGGAACTCACACAACTCAACAAAAACAAAGCCAATAACCCAATCAAAAAATGGGCAGAAGAGCTCAAAAGGTACTTCTCCAAAGGAGAAAAGCAAATGGCCAGAAGATACATGAAAAAATGCTCAACATCACTTATAATCAAGGAAATGCAAATCAAAACTACTATGAGATACCATCTCACACCTGAGAGGATGGCACACATTAAAAATACAGGCAACAACAAATGCTGGAAAGGATGTGGAGAAAAAGGAACTCTACTACACTGCTGGTGGGAATGTGAACTGGTCCAACCACTACGGAAAGCTGTATGGCGATTCCTCAAACTCCTAAACATGGAGCTCCCATACGACCCAGTAATACCACTTTTGGGAATTTACCCAAAGGACACAAAAACACTAATCCGAAAGGATACATGCACCCGTATGTTCACTGGGGCACTGTTCACAATAGCAAAGATATGGAAGCAACCCAGATGTCCAAAAATAGATGATTGGATCAAGAAGATGTGGTACATATACACAATGGAATACTATTCAGCATTCAAAGAAGATAAACACATGCAATTTGCAGCGACATGGATGAAATTAGAGGGAATCATACTCAGTGAAACAAGCCAGAAAGAAAAAGAAAAATATCGAATGGTTTCACTTATAACAGGACTATAGGGAAACCAAATAGGAAAGAGACACTCAGCGGTGGGGGGGGGGGGGGGGGGGGGGGGGGGGGGGGAGGGGAGGATAAGGGCACAAAATGGAATAGAATACAAGGGACCATGGAGATGGATCATGGGTGAATTGGTGGTGGGCTGCCCAAGGGGAATACAAAATGTAAAAGACATAAATAACAATTAAAAAAAAAGAATTATGAGGGTCTTGAAGTAAGATTTAGTCCTATTAAAATAAAAAAAATGTGATTCTTTCCACCAATCTTTCTCTCTCAAGTTTTACTATTTTTCTCTGAGTTAGGCTGAGAAAAATTATTTTGTCCAAGGATGTTGATGTTGAAGCAAAGACAGAGCAGAATGCACTGACTCACAGATGGCTTAAAAGCTAGCTATTATCTAGAAATGAAATAAATAGATGTTAGGCAAAAGGCTTAAAAGAATTTCATGAGAAAGTAATTCATTGGCATTAAACCAACAGTTTCAGCTCATCTGATCAAAATGACAATTTCATGTACCGGATGAATATATATGGAGTGATGCAATTATCACTACATACATTCCTTATTTAATCATTCTTCATTATTTTCCCCAAATACTCCCCAATGATAAAATTTACTTTTTGGGGGAAGAGAGGAAATAAAAGATAAACTTCGTTTTGAATTAGGAAGAAAAATTTACTTTTTTTTTTTTCTGACTTTCATGTTCTCAAATATTTTTATATGTACATTTTTTGATTCTCATTTTTCTCTCACATGTCCTTTGGCATCAAAATCTGAGTACTTTCCAAATGTTTTCTTATTAACCATAATCAAAACTCAGAATGCCACAGACAGTTTGTAAAACAATGATACACAGCTATAATTAACCCCAAAAAACAGTCACTGCCTTCTCAGACTTCCCCAATCTCAGTTACTGGCAACCAACCCTGAAGTGACTCAGGCCCAAATTCATCCTCCTAGCCTTCTGCTCTGTCTCCATATGCAAACCACCAGCAAATTCTGTTGGTTCCATCCTCCAGAATCCAGCCACTTTCACCACCACCATAACAGCCTATGCCACATCCTGTCTTGCCTGACAGTTTCTCCAAACCAGTTTCTCCATCTTTACTTACCTCCCAACGGTCATTCTCAACATAGGGACCAGAGCCATCCTGTCCAACCATAATCAGATTATGTCACCATTCTGTTGAAAACTCTAGTGGTCTCCCATCTCATTCGGAATAAGAGTACTGGTAATAGCTCTCAAGGCACTATATGGTCTGGCCCAGTAATCTCTCTGTCTTCATGTCCTAAAATCTGCCTGTTTACCCAGTCTAGACATATGGCCTCTTTGCTATTCTTGTGCATATGGTACAGGCTCCCTCCTAAGCACTGTAGGGTAAGTGAGAACTGTCAGGTTTTTCTGCCCTCCCCCCAATGATGGACCTCTGCAGGCCTACAAGCATGCCTAATGGTGGGCATCTGGAATAGGGTGTGGGCCTGTGTGCGTGGGCACACCTGGGCCAGAGACTGGGCTTAGAAGCAGAAGCAGCATCAGCAGCAGAGACAGAGGCGAAGCAGAGGCCAAGACACACCGCCAGAGAGCCCCAGAAAGAGTGAAGTTTCACCGGGAGCTAGAGGCCTGCCAGCCTCCTGGCCCCGCTTGCCTGCCTTGTATCTGGTTGCCTCCCTATAAGAGACAATTAAAAAGCCACCTGAGAGCTCCCGAACTCCTCCTTCCCTTTAGACTCATCTGTGCAGCTCTATAGAGTACCTGTGCTCCTGAGTTTTCCTGCCGCAACACACCTATGTGCTTGTTTTTTTTTGCCTAGAATGCTCCCCCCCACCAAGTATTGGTTCAAAGAGCCCTTTCTCAGTGAGGTGCACCTGAGCATCTCATTTAAATTGCATCCTTACCATGTTCAACCACCAGCATTCCTCGACTCCCTTCCAGGTTTCCATTTTCTTCATGGCACTTACAACCTTTTAATCTACAATATAATATATTTATGTATTTGGGGTGCCTGGCTCCCCCTCTAAAACGTAGCTCCAAAAGGGTTCTGTACTTTGTTTTTTGCTATATCTTCAACACCTAGAAGAGTGCCAAGCACTTAAACACTCAGAAAATACTGACTGAATAGATTAATGTATCAAGATGTGAACCTTTAAACACTCAGATAACTATTATATGTGTAATTATATAGCTTTATAAACATAACTATACAAAAAGAAGCAATGAGAATCTTTGCGTACCAAGATAAATCATTTGGAGATAAAATGTATTACAACACTTGAACTTTTCAGCGTTGCTCAGGGCAATTACTATAGTTTAGTGAGAGCTGTCTCAATACCTGGGGCCCTGCCCAAAGCACAAAACTTCCACTATGTGCACCCCAGGCTGCTGACTGGCTTGCAGCCTAAGTGCCTGGACCCCTTACTGTTTCCCAACATTCCGTGGATGCTTTCATGGGCTTTCTAGGGGTCTTTTTCTAAATGTCATCTCAAAATCTGTAGTCCATTTTGCATTGTATTAAGCATCCCAGACCAGCCAGGTCTTCCTTTCTGCCTGATGACAGTTCCAATGCTAACTTTTATTGCAGTTGTTCTGCTGTGAAAGTTAAAGAGATTAAGTGGGACAGTCTCATGTCCCTACTTTGAGCCATACTTCCAAGGATTATTATTACTATTTATTGGTTTAGCTATTACTTTCAAATTAAAAAATTTTTTTTTCTGTACTGCTAACATTTATTTTATCCAGAGAATTCATAAGAATTAGGATGCTTTCTGGGCCTCCCAGGTGGCTCAGCAGTTAGGCGCCATGCTGTGGAGCTGTCTGCAGCGGGGATGCGAGTTCAGCGCCTGGCTGGGGACATTCCCACATTTTGGGGCAGACCTCTCCTGCCTCGCCCGCTGCTCCCCTCAGTAGTGTATTTCTGTCGATCTGCCTGTTCTGCTCCCCACTCTGACTCTGGTGAACCCTCTCGCCGACCCATGCCTCTGGCCTGTACCCCAGCTTGTATGCATAAATAAATCTTTAAAAAAAATTAGGATGCTTTCTAATAAATTGTTACCTTTACACCTACTGAGTCCTATTATTGTGTGCTAAAACTTATTTTGGCAGAGTTTTTATAGATCTATCTAAAATACTACCATTTCGAAAATGGTTTCTGAGCAAACGTAGGTTACTGAACTGCTGGAGAATACAAACATTGTGGAGAACAAGAGAATATCTTAAGAACTTATGGTCACAGTTCCACAGGAGAAAAGAGCATGCTTTTGCTGGAAATGCTCCAACACTGAACCTGAAGCACGGCCAGACATCTAATGTTTATGTCTGTGTGCATATTAAAAGTCATGAATGTTTAACTCAGTGCCGATATCCTCATGTTGGTGAATCAACTGTTTATACTTCCCTCTGTCTTCAGCATCCTACCCTCGGGGTATTAGCCCCATTCCGAGCACACAGCTTCACACCCACCCTGCCCCTACACCTCATCTTTGTGCACAGTCAGATCCCCTGTAGCTTTTTTTTGGTCATATTTGATGCAATTCTTCTTCACCCATGTTGGAGAAAACTCCTTTTGTCCTAATCTATTTTGCCCTAAGTGGATGTGAAAAGCTAGATGGTCACCTGTCAGGTGATTCTTGAATAAAATGTGGCCAGGGAGGGAGACCAGATGTCACTTAGGATCTTTCTCAATTAAAGATTTTAGGAAGAAACTTCCAGTGACACGTGTTGTCACCTGAGAATTTCACATTCTCACCAATGCACAGGCAAGATGGAGCCAGTATCAATTTCTGAGGCCACCTTCAGTCTCTTAATGATTCTTGTGAGTCTCCTTTCCCTACTTGAAATCACCATTTGTCTATGTACTCTTTTCAAATTCCACAGGTAATTTCTATTGCTTTGTGGATATTTCTGACATCTTCAGTGATTTAGGAAGCTCACTCAGAGCTGCCCTTTCTATCTCAATGTCCATTGTAACCTAGGAGGCATCAACTTCTATCTTACCTCACAGCTGCACATCTACCAACTTATTATTTTTAAAGATTTATTATTTATGCATACAAGCTGGGGTACAGGCCAGAGGTGTGGGGTGGTGATAAGACTCACCAGAGACAGAGTGGGGAGCAGAACAGGCAGATCAACTGAAGTACACTGCTGAGGGCAGCAGCAAGCGAGGCAGGAGAGGTCTGCTGTGCCATGTGGGAATCTCCCTGGCAATGGCTCTGGATAGCTTCATAGTGCTGAGCTCAATCCGCTGCGCCACCAGGGAGGTCCCCAACTTACTTTTTTTTAAAGATTTATTTATTCATACAAGAGCTGGCCGGGGGGGAGGGGGGATCATTGAGAGGATTCACTAGAGACAGAGTGGGAAGCAGAACAGGCAGATTGACTGAAATACACTACTGAGGGGAGCAGTGGGCAAGACAGGAGAGGTCTGCTGTACCATGTGGGAAGCTCCCTGGTTGGGGATCAAACTCGTGCTACAGTGGCTGCTGCCAGCTTCATAGGCTGAGACTTAATCCCTTGTGTCACCAGGGAGGCCCCTACCAACTTATTCATCTTCAGTTGACTCTTCAGTAATATCTACTGGTCTATACCTTAAATTTGTCCATTTTTCCCGAAGTTTTCAAGTATTCATTATGATATTTAGGTACAATGATATATCACCCAAATATAGAGAAGACTGAAACTATCCAGTGCAAGTATAATGTCCCTAAATTCATCTTTTAAAAAATAATTTTATTCTAACACTGGTTTACAACACTGTATATATTTTAGGGATAAAGGTTCACACCTCTCCCTATGTATATTACCACACCAAGCACACCACCAAGGCACTAATAATCCTCCACACAGTCCACTGGGCCGCTCACCAATTTGTCCCCCACCCCCGTACCCTCTACCTCTGGTAGCGTTAGTTCTGCAGTCAGATTTCTAGGGTTTATTTGGCCTAGTTTTGTCTATTCCCTGCTTTGTCTAAACTTATCTTAATTCTTTCTCCAGTCCCCAGATGGAAAGAAGTCACAGGGAGTACAAAGCTGCAGAGCAGACATGCAAAAGATCCTTTCAAGAGACAGGGAGCCCATCGACATCCCTAGGTCCTCAGTGACGTGTCTATCACTGTGACTATTCAGGGAATGGTGCGTGGCTTGGCTAATGGAGACAGAAGAGCCAGGGTTATCTCATTGTTTCTAACATAAATCTACAAATTGCTCCTCTTTTCTACAATACTTCGGTCACACCTGGTCACAGTATGGCAGACTCAGAAGAACTGACTTGGAGTCTACTGTGGGTTGAACTATGTCCTGCAAAATTCATTATGTGGGAGTCATAATCCCCAATACCTCGGAACGTGACCTTAATTGGAAACAGGGTTGTTGCAGATACAATTAGTGAAGATGAGGTCATACTAGAGTAGGACAGGCTCCTAATCCAATACAACTGGTATTTATTTAAGAAAAAGGAAATCTGAAGACAGACACACACAGGAAACTTGCCATATGAAGATAAAGGCAGAAATCAGGGTGAAGCATTAAGGCAAGGAATACCAAGGCTGACAGAAATCACCAGAAGCTAAAAGAAAGACATGGAACAGATTCTTTTCATAGCCTTAGAAGCAACCAAACAATATCTTGTGTGGGTCTCCTTGCCTCCAGAACTATGAAACAAGTAAATTTCTGTTGTTTAAGACCCACAGTTTAAATATTGTATTACAGAAGCTCTAGTAAATTAATACAGAGTTCGTGCTTTATACAAGCTTCTCCCTTCTAAAGAGGGAATTGTAATTCTCATTATATCTACACCAGAGGCTGCCATAAACAATATATATAATGCTTACAGAGTGCTACTAAGTTTGCTAAGCACTTCATCCAGTAACTCACTTCACCCAGTAATTCATAACCCTGACCCACAGCCCGGTAATGTTAATACTAAAAGAGTATATCCTTTTCCAAGCTGTGGAAACTGAAGCAAAGATAGATTAAGTAAGTCACCCAACATCACACAAAAAGTGAAAAAGCCAAGATTAAAATCCAGGCAATATGACCAAACCTACTCATGAAATAACTACCTTCATGAACCATAAAGTCTCACAAATTAATCGCCATCATTCTATCACTTTTCTATTTAAGGGCCTCTATTTCCCACAGCAAAATGAACATCTTTCTCATTCAAGGGCTTCCACAATCTAGCTCCGATGGGCCTTCTTGATTTTATCCTTCATTTCCTTCCTACAAACTTCCTCTTCACACTCATGCACTCATCCTTGATTGAGCATACTGCATGCACTGTTGCTCTTTCACAGGGCTCCTGCTACCTGCTCCACACCCAACCTCATGCTTTTCTCAAAGAACGCAACATTCGTTATGACGTGTTCCCTGCCAGCTCCCTCCACACATAGTCTCCCTGGAGCCCCCTCTATCACTTAATATTCTTTGAGTATTTGGGGATGATGCTAACCAAGAAGTTGCTTATGCCATCTTCTAAGATGGCAGAAGAAATAAAATATTTACAAAGTCACTAAACAAAAATAAAGCAAAGACATACAAGGAAGTAGTTTGCATGAGAATGACAGAAAGCTACTGAAATTTACAAAAGTCAATACTTTCAGCCGGGTGAAGGATGCACAGAGGAGGTGGTACCTAGACTGGTCCTTAAAAGGGAATAAAAAATGTAATAGCTTTAACAGTCTCTTCTAGTTTATGAGTTTAGCACTAATAACACCCAGCTCATGTTATCTTCTTCTCTCACATGGATTGTTTCAGTTTTCTCTGGATCCTGAAGACATTTGAGGTAGATATTACCCATTCAGGTGGAAGCCAGTAAAAGCCATGGGCCTAAGTCATCTAGCCATCTCCACCCTTCCTACAGTGTCCTGTACCACTGATTACATGCAATATGAGCCTTCAAAAAATAATTGTGGAAAGCAATAAAGAATAGATAAATAAGAGAAGAAAAAAAGGAGAACATTATAGGAGAGAAGTGAATTCCTATGATTTTTCCTACAAGTTCTTGATCAAGCAGCAGTTCCAATTCTCTGCTTCTCCGCTTCCCATGCCTTTGTTCACCTGCCACCATATTTGCAATGCTTTCTCACCTCCCCTTTTTGGCACAAAATCCATTGAGGCCTTATTCATTCTTCCCTCTGATTTGAGTAATCTCTGTCCATATAACCCGCACAGATATCTCCTTCCTACAATCTTACTGCATACATTGTCTCTGATCTGCACCTAATTGTTCTCATAAAGTTTGAAACACAGTGAATCCTTCTCCAACTAGATTTTATAACCCCCAAAGGCTGGAAACCATGTCATATTAATTTGCATGCCTCTCGTCTTTGCCTCTACCCAGAAATGCCCTCAAACATAGAAGTACCTGGCAAAAACTTGCTGAATGACTAAATCCTTTCAGTACTTCTATAGCTAAATTATAACAGTCTTTCATCTGACTCTTCAGGTTCAAAAGTGCATTGGAAAAAAAATTATATGTCAAAGCATTCATTCTGAAGAAACACAGATTTATCTTTCCTAAAACTTGCAATAGCTGAACTAAACTTCTGGGCTTCACTAACAAGAAAAAAAAAAAAAGGTGTAAGCACACAAAGAAGGATTGTTATATAACCACCCTAACATTGCTAGTTCAATTCAACTTCTTTAGGCATAGGATTTATCATCATGTGGCAATTTCATAGTATAAATATTGTCATATATTTCTTCCCCAAGAAAGAGATATGGGAGTGGCCCAAGTTAACCTAAAATTTACAACTGAAATTTAGAAGTGAATATTAAAAATTTGTAGGTATTTTGTAGTTTGAAAGCAATTTTGATACAATTACCTTTCTCAGAGGAAACTGATGATTGGAACACTAAAAAACCTGCAGTGTTATCTTAGGTCAGAGTGTCTTGTGCTTATCCCTTTATTTGTGAGGTTGATGTCATTTAAAATAAATTTTTTTAAAGATTTATTTATTTATACATACAAGCTGGGGTACAGGCCAGAGGCGTGGGGCGGTGAGAGGGTTCACCAGACACAGAGTGGGGAGCAGAACAGGCAGATCAGAAATACACTGCTGAGGGGAGCAGTGGGCGAGGCAGGAGAGGTCTGCCACGCCATGTGGGATTCTCCCTGGCTTCGAACTTGCATCGCGAGTGGCCGACAGCTCCACAGCGCAGCGCTCAACCGCTGCACCACCAGGGAGGCCCTCATTTAAAAATTTTTTTAAAAAATATTTATTTTGTAGAAGAACTGGGGCATAGGCCAGCATTTGGCAATTCAAATTCTATATAGAATAATGCTATGCAAGTCACAGTAAGTCTAAACAGTTGAAATAGTAAAAAATTTAAAAAATGTAACATAACACACAATAAGAATCCAATCTAAACAACAACAAAAAGTGGGTCTTAAAATTTCACACTAGTAGTTAAGAAAGGATAAGATGAACTATTGCTTAAAAGCAACAGATCAGTTCCATTTTGCTATCTCTGGGTTCTCATTAGAACCAATATGATCTAACTTGTGTCAGACCTTTGGTAAAGACAGAGTAAAATAAGGTATTGGGGCCTCCCTGGTGGCCTAGGAGTTAAGTCTCAGCACGATCACCGCCATGCCTGAGTTTGATGGCTGGCAACTGAGCTAACCCACATGAGGTGCAGCAGACTTCTCCTGTCTCCCCGCTGCTCCCCTCAGCAGTGTATCTCAGTAGATCCACCCATTCTGCTCCCCACTCTGTCTCTGATGAATCCTCTTACCCCCTGTACCTCTGGGCTATGCCCCAGTTCTTCTACAAAATAAATATTAAAAAAAATTTTTTTTAAATGATATCAACCTCACAAATAAAGGGATAAGCACAAGACACTCTGACCTAAAATAACACTGCAGTCTTTTTAGTGTTCCAATCATCAGTTTCCTCTGAGAAAGGTAACTGTATCAAAATTGCTTTCAAACTACAGGCTATAAAACTAAGTTCAAACACTAAATTCCTGTTGCCTAAGACATTAACTTCCTGCCACTTCTTGTCATTCCCCAAGCTCATTTACTCAGTATTGGCTGAGTATGCATTTTCCAACACCTCCTGCAGCATCAAAATGCAGTTGCTTCAAAACTATTTACATCTTGGGGCCTCCTGGTAGCATAGGGGTTACACCTTAGCATATCACCTCTATGGCCTGAGTTCAATCCCCCGCCAGGGAGCTAACCCACATACAGCACAGCAGACCTCACTTGTCTGGCCCACCGCTCCCCTTAGCAGTGTATTTCAGTAAATCCACCTGTCCTACTCCCCACTCTGTCTCTGGTGAATCCTCTCATCTGCCCCCTTGCACCTCTAGTCTACACCCCAGTTTTCTCCACAAAAATAAAATTTATAAAAAAATAATAAAATAAATAAAATTTTAAAATATATATATAATAAAAAAATTACATTTTATATCCTGCAAAACTATCAGCTTGAAATCACAGAATCAAATATCCTAAAGTTTCTATCTTCCTTAACAAAAATGAAACAGTTTATATTGTTTTTAAAAATGTCCTTATTATGTTTAACCATAAACATGACTATAAGAACTTTTACATATAACAGAAGTTTCCAGACTCTGACAGGATCAACCTCTAAATTTTGACCATATGATGATGACTACCCAGTATGTTCAGGCTGCCAGTCTAGTTTTATTATAAAACACGGAGCAGAGAAATGTCAAAGATAATACTGAAAGTACAAATGGAAAACCATTGTCTGGGGTCAAGATCTTTTTTATGATTTTCTTGAATGACAGAGAAATGTGGGGGGAAAAGTGACCTCCTGGAAGAGAAAAAATATTAAGCATAGAAGGGCTTTCAAATACTGTAGTGTTTATCTGAATGCAAATTTTAAGGGAGTCTTACATATGATCAATATTTAGCCTGTTAAGAAATACGCTGTTTAATTAAATAAAAATGCTAAATAGAAACTGTGAAGGCAACTTGAATTTCAAACATTTAAAACTGATCATTTCTTCTACATTCATAAAATTAAATCATTTTTGACTTCTAAGATTTTCAAATCTGGATGTGAAGCTATAAAATTAGAAACCCAGAAGATAAACTAATATCCCTTCAAGACATACTCATTTAAACCTTTCTAAATAGAGAATAACTCAAAGGCCTCCTTCAGAAATTCATTCTAAAAGTTAAAAACATTCAGGAAAACTTCCCAAGTACTTAGCATAAATCCCTCCTGAAGCTTGCTGTAACTTGATTTCCTCTTCTTTTTCTTCAGGGAAGATGGAAAACAGCTGTTCAACATTCCCTTTCAGGCTACTTTTTCCTTCCTACCAGGCCTATTCCCCCCAAGAGAGAAGAGTAAACACTGCAGGTGATTCCAGAATCCAGCTGGCCCACGCCTGATGACCCACAAGGTTGGTGAGCCTAGCTCCATTCATACTTCCTAAAATGATGTCATTAAATTGCAAAGGCCCCAAGAAAAGTTCTCTACCAGAACCTGGGGAATTCTAGAAATTCAATACTTACAGTCTGTCTTCAGCTAAATTTAAGCACCAAAAATAGTGCAATTACAAGAAGAGAATTTTACGACAGAACTGTACAGAAGGTAAGCAGTATTGGCTCCCTTGGTCTTCACTGTGTGGGGGGTATAGCATGCACCATGGCAGAAAACATTTTTTAAATGCAGATTGTTCCTAACTTACGATGCTTCAGCCTTTGATTTTTCGCCTTTCTGATGGTGGGAAAGAGATAACCACTCAGTAAAAAGTGAAGCTCTGATATACCGTGTGTTCGCTGTATTCAGTGCACTTTTCACATATGATTTGGTTTATCAGGATGTAACCACATAGCAAAGTAAGGAAAATCTGTATTTAGTTATTTTTATCATGCAATCCTAGAGTATCCTGTCATTGAACTAACTTTAAAAATGCAATAGCCCTTTCAATACTCCAATCTAAAGGATTACTACTCTACATGAACGTGTCAATTTGCAGTGTTAGTTCTTTCTTCTTTAAATGACTAGTCACTAGACTCACAGTATAATCTTCAGATTATAAGCATTTTACACAAAAATTTACATAACCAACCTAATGTTGCTATCTCCCACTTTACAATTGCTAACAAATATCCCCATATTTCTTACACTAGCCTTTAGGATCCAACAGCAAAGCTAGTATACTGCCTGCATACTTCATCAATAAAAATATTATAGACCCACAAGCTTGGTGAGCCCATTTCCTTTACAAATTCTTTTTAAGAGTTATGAAATGCTGACTCAACTTTGTTGTGGTATAACATCTGCGTGCATGAAATGCCTATTGCTTCGGAGCTAAGTTGGTTACAGGAAAGAAAAAGCAAATGCCTTGATTTAATCAACAGATGCACATTTACAGTTCTGTGGCATCTCTGTCTGAGATGATTATTTCAAATGGAAAGACTTAAGTGACAGCTTTTTAACTTACTATAGACCTATTTGATTTTCACTAAAAGAGCAAGTATGTTCATTTAAACACATGTGGAACTTTACTCTGACTATCCTGTTATTTTTCACACTAGTTAAGTAGAAGGGAGGCGCTATTCATGCTATAAATAATACCAAAAAATTTTTTTGGCATGCAGACACATGCATTCAGTTGCAAACTCTCTCTGACCCTGTCTAGAACAAAGCAGATGGATACAACCTACAATGGGTATGTCATTTATGCATAACTGATAATTAACTGCTTCTAAATCTACAGTAGTTTTTAAACCAAGATGTTACTTACAGAATTGTTACAACTATTCCCAAATTTAAATGGCAAAACAAGTCATGTTTATTATCATTGTTTGTAACTTATATACATTACTGAAGAAGCAAACTGTTCTTTCAGGAACTGTTTACAACATTATCACAACACTTACCAAGATCATTTTAACCAAGTTGAAACAAATAGAAGGAAATCCAGTGGTAATGCACATTAAAATTCATAGTGTTATTCTGTATTAAGGACTGAACAAACCACTCCATTCAAGAAATAAACAGATGGCCTCAACAATCTTTTTTTCTCATTCCAAAATAAAACCACTCCCTTTTCTTCTCTGTGATCTTCAACAGGCTCTCCTAAGCCTCTGCCTCCTGCAGGTTTCTACTGTCCCTTGGCATATGAAAGAGGATCTGAAATCCACATTTTCAACAGGCTGGAGCTTGCCCAGATTGGCAGAAGTAAGCAGCACAATTGGTAGAGTACCTAAAGACCTGAAGGCAGCTAATGAGAATGAAGCAATGAGTCTAGGGCTTTAGGGAGATTAGAAGAGGCCTCACAATGGAATCCTTAGAAGACATGAGAAGAGATACAGCAAAGTAGAAAAATGAGGGAGCTGTGGGATGGGGGTCTAGAAATGGCTAGTTTACAGAAGCCTGGGAATCACATAAGCATTCTAGAGAGCTGACAGCTCATGGACAGTAACCAGTAGTAAAAGGGATAATGAAATAGATCATATAATAAGAAACTAGAGTCGTAAAGAAGAAAAGAGGAATTAAAGTGTAATTTACATTAATCTCATATTTAAGATAGGCCACTAATTGCTTTTGAAATGACAGACAAATCTCTTCACAGTATCTCCATTCCCACACACCAAAAATGAGGATAAGACACTTGTTCTCTACATCCATTTGCACTTCCACTAAGCTAAAATATGAAAAAAATAGAATTCTTTGAAAAAAATCTTAAAATATAAGCACTTATGTAGCTATCAGGGAGTTTTCCTTTCCTTCAATTGTCGAAATGTGTATGAACTTGTAAGCAAGAGTTTATGAGTCCCAAAAGTCCCCCTTTCTCATCCAAAATACCGTCTATTTCTCTTTCTAGTCTGATGGTTTTCTGCAACATTTCCACCATCAGCTAACCATACCACTCTTCTCTAAATAACTAGAAGCTGTGAGACACTAAAGTGAGATGGAACTGCAATTATTTACTAACACCTACAGAAAGGCTTTGTTTTTTAAAAACAAAACCCAAAAAAACCCCCAACAATTTTTTCAATTAAAAATATTTACTTAATGCAAATTTAATTTTCAAAAGGAAATGTCCTATTAGAATTGGTTGGAGTTGGCAAGCCTTTCTGAAATTCATCCATTTCTAATTTTTGCTATCACCAAATGGAAGCAGGGATCACTGCTGCTGGAATCTGGGATTTTAATCTCTATTTCCCATTCTACCACTAATTCACCAGATGAATTTCATGGGAAAATAACTTCTCTTTTTAATATTCTGGGCCTCGGCACTTGCCTAATTCCCATGTTGGGCACTAACTCTAGGTTCAGAGAAATTTATTGTGACTTCCAAACATCTGCCGGTAATTTAGTGACCGATCCCCCCACCCCCCTGCCCCAGAGTTTAATATTCAACAAATTACTCAAGGGGAAGAAAATGTAATTCTAAGATGAGAAAACCCTAAGGTATTTAAGATAGTACAAGAACTGTCCTGTTCTCTGCTTGTCACATTCTTTCAGAAGAGTTTCAGGTCATGGCATTGGGTCTTGCCCATTCCTTCAGAGTAGTAAAAACCCAGACTCTCAGCAAAAGGAATACCAGTACCCACTGTAATGATGTTCCCTCTACCACAGCCGCTACATTTCTTCAAAGGTCTGCTACAAACACGGGAATGTTTGAAAGTCAAATTTTACAAATTAACAAATACTGGATAAAGCACTGGAAATAACTTTTTGAAACTATTTCTAAGTGAGAACGTCCCTCCTTAAATTTAATGTAACATTAAACCACGACCTAACAACCCCTCCCCCCCAAAAAAGTCATTTTAATAACTTTATTACGCGCAGATCCCTAGATACTAAGTGTTATTCCTAATCTATGGAATTCCAGGTAGATAAGGTTCGCCTTACGCTTTGAATCAATGGATTCGGTTTCAACCTTAATGCCAGCGGCCTAAGCGGAGGCTGCTGCCCTTAAATAAGCGATGAAAACGAGAACATTCTCTGGTCACAAACTTAGCTCAGATTGCAACCAAGACACTTCTCGTGTCCATGTGGCACTGCTTAAAGAGATTCCCAGCCTCAGTCAACACCCACCCCCGCCCCGCCCCTCCCTCCAGCCCCGCAAGCAGGAGTGAAGTTTACCAACAATTTCTCCCAGTGTCCGCTGAGCCAAGCACCTCTGGAATCCAGCGTCTGGGGGAGGCTCGGGACGCTTCCCCGCCTTCCGCAGAGGTGGGCTGCCTGCGGCAGGATAAGCACACGCGACCAACACCCCCAAAAAGCTGGGGAAGTAAGGAAAGGAGGGAGCGAAGCTGTGTCACTCAACTCGGCAGAGGGAAACCGGAGCCCCGCGGGCAGTCCAGGAAATCTCGGTTGGGCCGACCAGACCCGACGCTTCGAAGAGATCTTGGGGTTCTTACGACGCGCCGGAGTTCAAGGACTGGGAAGGCGCTAAAAGTTGGCCAGGAGGCTGTCCCGCCATCGAAGAGCCCACAGCTTTGGATTCATGCCTCGTGCGCCCTGCAGAAGCCCAGCCAGCCGAGCCGGGCCCCGGCGCAAGGCGTTTGGCGCCCAGTGGTGGACGTGGCTCTCCTCCTCCAGCGCGCGCTGGGCCAGACTTGCCCGCGACCAGCCAACCCGGTCAACCACTAGCCCCAGGCTCCAAAAGAAAGTTGCACAGTGCGGAGCCCCGAGCAGCGCCCGCCGCGCGCCCCCGCCCGCCACTCGCGCGACCCTCTGCTTACCGCTCCCCGCCGCGGCTTCGTCCTTTCCAGCGTCGCCTCCCCAGCCACGGCCCAGGTTCGGGAGCCCCTGCCGGGCCCCCCTCACTCCAGGGCGCCCGGGCCCGTGGCGCCCTCGGAGCTGAGTCCTCAAGGCGCCCGCCGCGCCATGGGTGCCGGTGGGCGCCGCGCCACGGGATGCGCCGCTGCAGCCTCGGGCGGCGCTACTGCCAGTCGGGCCGGCGCGGGTGGGTGGGGTGTGGGCGAAAGAGGAGGGCGGGACGCGGCGGGCGCTGAGGCTCCGCTGGAGGAAGGAGGAAACCGCAACGTCACCAGAGCCCGGGACAGAAAGGATGGGGAGGGGGATCGGGACCCTCTCTCGCTGCAGGACCCGGACTTCTGTCCCGCCCCACTTTCTCTCTCCTCTCCTGGGACTTGCGACTCAGAGCTACGCTTGGCCTTCCCCTCTCTACTCGGGCTCCAACTTCACGCACCCTTGTCCTGCCAGGCCTTTTTTACTCTAATTTGCTCTAGTTTCTAGTGACCCCATACCCGTCGGATTCGACTCTAATTGCACCCAACCCAAAGATACTTTTGGAGGACGGGGAGGAGCTGATGCTTTCATCCAGCTGGAGGAGAGGAAAGTCAGAAACACTGCTAAGAACCTCACTACTACTGAGGCTGTTGACCACTCCTCGTGCGTTCTCCAAAATAGTTACTACTCCTTTTTTCCTGCGTTCTGTTTTACACTCTTCTCAGAGAGAAGGGAGGCCATCGCCTATTTAGAAGCAGTTGTCGCTTTAACTGTACTAAAGAAATAAAGTAAATCCAAAAGGAGCCATCCTGCGAACTGAACGGATTTTGATCAAAGGTAGAGCGTTTTTTGCTATGTGCAGTCACAAGAGAAAATTTTATTTACCCTATCTCCTAGGCCTGTGTAGTTGTGTGGGTGAGGCAGACCCCTCATCCATCTGAATTCTTAAGGTGCATTCTAATAATCATAGCTCTTTGTTTCCTCCAGTGTCTTAACTCAGCCAGAGCCACTGCTCACAACCTGTCCAACCCTGTTAGGAAGGTGTCATGTAAGACTAAAGCCATACCTCAGGGCTAACTTCTGCAGTGTTAAGTATGTAATTAACTTACCCTGAGCTAGTCAGCAAAGAAGTAACAGATGTTGACCTTTTCATTAGAATTGGAGATGTTTTACCTGACAGCAGTATTTTTCTCCATGTTTGCTTCACAGTGCTTTGATTCTAAAAGGCCACCTGCATCCATTTCCCCTATTCTCAGAGATTCTCAGGACCTACAGAGGAGTTTCCTGTCAGGCTACACTAGGGGGAAAAAAAGTGTGGATATCTACTTTGATGCTTCTCTTTTCCAGAAATTGATTTGAACAGAGATTTCTTAGAAACATCAAAAAAAAAGTCTTTGTTCAACTTTTTTAATGTTCTCAGATAAACCACTCCCAGATATTTTAGGGGTGGCCCTTGCAGAGAAGAGAAGGAACTCTAAAATTTAGAACTAGCTTTAATCTGGTTTAAACCCTTATTTTGCAATTTACTGCTGGGGGCCTTGGAACACTAACTTTGGCGCTTCAGTTTCCTAATCTGCAATGTAGAGATATAATCTCTCATTGAACAGTGATAAAAAAAATATAATAAAAATAGCTAATATTTGAGAGCTACTATATGCCAGACACTATGCCAAGGACTTTATATGTATTTGTTCAATTATTAGGATAATAATAAATTTAATTTCCAATTATCTCCTCAAATTTGAAAGAGACCTCAGAAAAAGTTCCTGTTTGAATATGAAACTTCCTAATAAAGTGATTCTCCAAACTAAAACATTAAATCAGCAGGAGGGCTTTGATAAAGTATTTTTTTTAATGGAGGTCCCACATAAGACCAATAGACAGACTCTGTTGGGTTAGGCTCTAATTATTAGCACTCTCAAATATCTTCCCAGAGAATCATAAGGTGCAGCCAGAATTGAGAAGTCTTCAAGGAGATAACACCCACTGTCATTTGCTCCCTTTGATCCCCAGTTTTGTCTTGGATTGATGTGGAAATCTGCACTGATTAAGATCTACCAAATGACCCACCACATAGTAAGCCTCAAAGATCTCAAAGGCCTGCCCTGTGGAGTCTGCTAGGATGCTTCTATTCTTGATTCCAAAGCAGAGTGCTTCTAGTTGCCTGGGTACCTACCAACTCCATCAGCTTTCCTTATCCATTCTGAAAGGTACTTGGAAGGTAGTTTACGCTGCCATCATTCCTCTGAAAATTTGATCCCAAGAATTGAATTCTTGGTTCATCCAAATAACACAAAATAATAAGATATTTAGGCTTTATTCTAATTACTGTCTTTTCCCAAGTATATCCTAGGAACTACTGTGGCAGCAAATGTTACTGTTGACTCCTATATTGAATATTAAAGTCTTTTTTACAACTGCTGCAAAATACACCTTCCCAACCTACACTCATTATAGTTTGTCTTCAGCACTTAATATGTGACTATTAAAGTTTATAGTGTTAGTCCAGCCCTTTTTTGTCTTGTTGACTTAATAGATATCATTGATATAACTGAGTAATTCTACCTCCCGATTTTATATATTTTGCAAATTCCATTTGTATGCCATGTCATTATTGATTCTCATCTTCAGGAGCTTTCTACTGCCAAATGACACTGAATTATCAAATTGTTGATGAACATTCTCATTAACCGAAAACTCACATGTTATTTGTCATATTTTCTTCCCTTGTACCAGAGCAACTGCTAACATATGGGAATGGCACTTTGTAGAAGTTAGAAAAAGGTTCACCACTTTTACCCAGGCTGAGGGTTAGAAAAAAAAAAGTGACTCTTCCTCCCAGATAGAGCCCTAAACAGCAGATGTGCTTTGTCTATTCCATGTCCTTGCTCTACCAACATTGTCAAAAAAGGAAATGACTACTTAGAGAATTATTGTTAACTTCTGAATTTCTTCTTCCTCTTCTAAATGCTTAGCTGCTACTTTAATAATGATATATTAATTTTGCTAAGAATCTGCAAAAAATTTCCTTGTGTTGGTTTCAGGAATCAAGCACCTCCTTTTTTTTTTTTTTTTTTTTTTTTTTTAAAGCTAGAGCTCCATTTGTCCCTCTCCAGTCTTTTGGTGTTCATCATCCTCTGTGCTAATTCTAGATGAAAGGGCTTATTTGTAAACTCTCCTTGCTAAGATGTAATTTCTCCAGGCAAAAGAAGCTAAACTTGGGAGAGCTACTTTACTTTCTAACAAATTCTCCCCCTAGTTTTAAGTTACTCTTATGAAATTCACATACCTCTTTTAGTAAAATGGTTACTTTTTTATGACAAGTAAAAGGGAATTCATTCTGATTTAGCCATCATTCTCAAGCAGGGACATCCCTTCTATGTTCTAGTCTGAACCAAAAAAAAAAAAAAAAAAAAAAAAAAAAAAAAAAAAAAAAAAAAAAAAGGGTTTGTTGGTTTTTCCCAATTTATTCTTGACTCTTTCCTAATGGGTCCCAACCAATAAGACTATTACAGGCATATGGTTTCTGTTCTATAGTTTAGTTTAATTCATTAAATTAAGCTCAAATTTGCCCTTTAGGTTTTACTAAACTGGCAGTTATTCCATGACTATACAATTGCTTCAATTCTTGAAATGCATTTTCTTTTTCTCCCTCAGGCCAAAATTAGTCTATCTGTAAAACTGCCTTATCCATTACCTAGACTCTTCATCCTTGAATCACTGAAGAGGCATGATTATTTTGGTTTACTCAAATTTTATTTCCCTGTGTTTGCCCTTAGTCATAATCTCCTTCAGCTTCCCCTTCCACTTCTGAGCATTCAGCCCTGCCCAGACATGCATCACCTCCCTTAGGTCTGCTGACTCCAACTAACTTTTCCTCCTTTACCTAGACTGCCACTGCTTTATCTCCAGATGACTTAAGCTCCCAGAACTCAGTTTTAATCACTAAAACAAAGGAAATATTTACCTACATTCTCAACCATAATTGAGTTGCACCCCCCTTCACCAAGAAACACAACTTAAGACTTTTATATGTAATTTTTCTCCACATACATATTTGCTAGCCTCAAAATGGCTAACAGGTTGATGAAATATGCCATGCACTTTCCATATGTATGGGTGTTGTCGGCATTATTAGGCTTATGTAATTGATGAGGAACAGAGACTCAGAAAGTTGAAGTGAATTTCCCAAAGTATAAATGGTTCACACCAGATATGATTACATTTTCTTACAGTAAATCTAGGCCTTCTGCACTAAACCACTCTGCCAACACTAACTTTTCCTGTCCCATGCCCCACTTACAGTTTGTGGCCTGCTCTCAGGTGAAAGTTTTTCTCTCTTCTCATCTGACTTTTGAAATGGATGATTTTTATATCACCTCCTGATTTATTTTAGTCTGCATACTCATCCATATGCCTACCAAATGACAGCACTGGTCTCTGAAATTTTAAAAATTATTATTGATATTTGCCAATGAATGAAACTACAAGTTTCCTCTTTTCTTTGAGGGTACAGAATGAACCAAAAGGAGTTTAGGCATCAATAATTTTCTTAAACAGGGCTTTTGAGAACTATAAGAACCGTGGCATCACGGCAGGATGGCACTGGGAGCACAGGTTCTCTATAGAGCTGCACAGACGGGTCTAAAGGGAAGGAGTTCTGGAGCACTCGGTGGCTTTGGCACACTTTTAACGGTGTCTTATAGGGAGGCAACTATGTACAGGGCAGGCAATGGGGCTGGGTGGCCGGGAAGCTGGCAGGCCTCCCAGTCCCTGGCGAATCTTCTGGCGGTGTCTCATAGCCTCTGTTGCACCCCAAATGGAAGGTCCTCTGCTTCTCCTCTGCTCTCTGCTACTTGCCCTACTGCTGCCGCTGTTTCCTCTGCTTATAAGCCCAGTCTCTGACCCAGGTGTGCCCACTCACACAGGCCCACACCCTATTCCAGGTGTCTGCCATCAGGCATGTGCACAGGCCTGCAGAGGTCCATCATTGAGGGGAGGACGAAAAACCCTGACAATTCACACTTACCCTACATGTGGCTATCACTGAGGTGTTTAGAAAGTAAATATTTTATTGATACTTGATTTAATTTAGTGATTCCCTATAACAGGTGCTTGGACAGTATTTAATCCTCATTTTTTTTTTTTTTTTACCAAACTTCTTCCAAGAAAGTTATTTATATAAGAAGGATAATGCTAGACAGCAGTGTTTCTGTTCAGATAAGTGGGCATATAAATATTGTGGTGATTAATATTATGTTCAGTCACATAGAAACACACACATATATAAACATGATCAGTCATTTAACACATTGCAACAACAGCAACTGTTAAATGGACATAGAACACAGCTGTAGTGCTAGGAAGAGCACAGGAGCAGGTTCTCTATGATTCAGGCGGATGGGTAAAGGAGGAGTCCTGGAGCCCTCGGTGGCTTTTTCAGGTTTTTAATGTTCTTTTGTAGTGAGGCAACCAGGATAGGACAGGCAGGGAGGCAGGGGAGCCAGAAGGCTAGCAGGCCTCCTAGCCCCCCGCAAATCTTCACTCTTTCTGGGCTCTCTGACGTTCTCCCGTGGTCTCTCTACTGCACCCAGGATAGTCCTCTGCTGCCAAGCCCTGTACTCTCCTGCTGCTTCTGATCCTGCCACTGCTGCTGCTGTTGCTGCCCCTTATAGGCTCAGTCTTGGCTCAGGTGCACCCACTCATGCACGCCCACACCTTACTTCAGGTGCCCGCCATCAGGCATGCATGTAGGACCCCAGGGGTTTCTCATTGATGGGAGGGAGGAAAATCCTGATCATTCTTTCATTTGCCCTACAACAATCTTAGACTGTACTATAATGGAAAGTTATTTAAAGTGAATCTGCCTGAGTTAAATTTTAATATTTGGGTATATGAGTAGTTGCATACTGAAATTGAGAGTGCTGGGTTCTAGCGTAAGACTTTTAAATACTACTGGAGTAAAACAAAATACCTTTCCCCCTATAAATTTAGAAAATTCAACAATAACATGGATAACTTGGGTAAATCACTTAAGCTCTTTGAATATCAATGTCTTTAACTATAAGCTGAAGAGACTGACCTCAGTCAGTGGTTCTAAATCCTAATTATACATTAGAATTATCCAGGAAATGTTAAAAAAAAAAAAAAGCAATACTGTCTTGCACTATTCCCAGACAAATTAAATCATTCTTTCTGGGAGATGTGACTTAAACTAGTGGCACTCAAAATGTGGTTCATGGTCCCCACTTGGTATATCAGTGAGCTCAGGCTTCCACAACAAAATATCACAGACTGGATGACTTAAACAACAGAAATTTAATTCTTGCAGTTCTGGAGGCTGAAAAGTCTAAGATCAAGGTTTCTGGTGGGAGCTGTCTTCCTGTCTTCTTGCTTTATCATCAAGTCTCTTCCTCTTTCAAAAAGCCACCTGTTCTATCAGATTATAATGCTACCCTTATGACTCATGTGATCTTAATTACCTCCTAGCAGTCTTATCTCCTAACACTGTCACATTGGGGGAGAGTGAGTAGGGCTTCAACAGATGAATGTGGGGGGTGGGTAGGGGAGTCAGTACAATTTAGGCTATAGCACTTTGGATTTTCATATATTCAAACTTAAGTCTAGGTCTATTGAATTAGAGTCTGTAAAATAAGCACCAGGTCTCCATAATTTAATAAACTCTATAGCTGATTCTTATGCACAGTCAGGTTTAAGGATTACTGACCTCAGCCACTTGCTCCTATACTAGGTTGCACATTCGAATCAATTGGGGAGTTTTAAAACTTTTTGTCTAGGACCAAATCTCAGAGATTTTGATTTAATTGTTACAGGATGCTCGTGCCAAACAAGTTATATTGCTGAAGGTAAATCCAATCTGATAACCACTGGTGTAGAAGATCTCTAAAGATCTTTTCAGTCCTAAATATGGATATTAATATAACAACATAAATAATATGTTATCTATATATAATCTAGATAATGTACATCATAAGGAGAGTTCTTTCCATTTTGTGTCTTTAGATCGACATACATTTATTAGTCCCTTTTCATTAATTATTTGGTGATATGTTAAACAAGAATTTTTCTTGAGAATTATTGCTTTGATAGTATATTTGCTAGACATATAGTCCTTTATGCTTCATAAAAATCAAAGATCAGTGTCTTTCCACTTTATTTTTTTTAAAGATTTATTTTATTTATGCATACAAACTGGGGTGTAGACCAGAATTATGGGGGCGGTGGTTGAGAAGATTCACCAGAGACAGAGTGGGGAGCAGAACAGGCAGATCGACTGAAGTACACTGCTGAAGGGAGCAGCGGGTGAGACAGGAAAGGTCTGCTGCACCATGTGGGAAGCTCCCTGGCTGGATATCGAACTCTGTGCTGCAGTGGCTCTGGATAGTTTCTTAGTGCTGCAACGTACCCGTTGCACCACTAGGGAGGCCCATCTTTACACTTTATAAGACTAAACAGTTTGATTAGCAGACAGATGCTTATGAGGTATTTTAAATGAATCTTAAGAATTTAGAGTCTAGGGGTAATTCTAAAAAATGAGGAAATCTGATATGATTATTTTATAAATCTTGAAAAAGACCACTTAACTTTAAATAAAGGAACTAGGAGTATTTCTTAGTGTTAAAACATATTCAGTGTTACATAATTTAAAAAATCTCTTTTGATACCAGGATAGCAGTAGCTCTAGAATAAAAAAATTATAGATGCCATTTCCCTCAAAATTTTTAATAACACTGTAGGAAAAGTTAAATTTAAATGTATCTCAAATCAGTAGAACCCTCACCTGTGAATTTAATTGGAATAATGTCAGCACAAAAGTTACCATATAAAGTAGAAAACTCAACCATTTGATATTTTTTCCTTTCTTTCCTAAGCAAATGAATCATTCAAAAAACTTCAAACTCCAGAGAGAAACAAGTAACTCGTAACAAGTAACAAGTGAATCAAAACTATCTTCTTAGAGTCCTGAATTTCAAAATGAAAGTTACTAAGAATGGTATTTGAACACTTGGCTTAATGAGAATTCTGTTCTGAAGAGGCCAAGGTGTCAACATTTTTTAAAAAACATGAAAAAGTCGACAGGAATGGTCATAAAGAGACTGGGGAGTTAACATCAAATTGGTACATCCACTACACTGGTCAACAGTGAGATCGTTACTGACTTAAAAAGGCCCTAATCTGTAGTATCTTGGTGTGCTGAACATGAATATAACCCTGAAAATTTTTTATTAGCTCTCATTTTGAAGATATTTCATATAATTCATTTTATATGTTTCATTGTGTACATTTATCCAGGAGGACTGCAACAACATCCTAAATCAACATAGAATGACGTAATATTGCATCGCATTGCATAATACCATCATGCACACATCATCCAGAGTTGACTGCATCATTTTCTGATGCAATGCAATACAACTGCCAGGCGGCTACTGAAGTAAGCTGATGTCAGCAGTGCACTATAGAAAGCCCTGTCGGAAAGGATGAGCATTGAAAAATATTTCAGACTGTGCGAGACACTTTTAGCTACTGCTCCATAGAACATTATTATTTTATCCGTTTAGGCACAATATAGAACAGTAATGCCTTGAAAATGCGTTAGTAGCGTGGACAATTTGTGCTCTATTTGTGGGGAAGTGACATTTGCCAACCAGAAGAAAAGCATCACTTCTCAAGTGAAGAAGGCTTATCATCTTTACCTCGGATGCAAGGCTGGTGACCAAGACAAGCTCTGGACCCCGCATATATGCTGTGCTACATGTACAACACAGCTTTCACAGTGGTTCAGTGGCAAAAGACCATCAATGCCATTTGCAGTCCCCATGGTGTGGAGAGAACCAAGCAACCACATCAAAGACTGTTACTTCTGCTTGGTTCCTCCTCTTTCCAGAGGAATAACAAAGCAAAAGAAGTCAAGAACAGTCTACCAAAGCATTCCGTCTGCATTGAGACCAGTTCCACATGGTGAGGGACTTTCTATTCCAGAACCTCCAGCAGCATATTCTCTTGATTCATCTGATGAGGAGAAGGGTGAGCTGACCTGTTCTCCTGTTCCAACAGCATGCAGTGATCCAGATTTTTACTGTGGTGCATCATCAACCCCACACAGACTAACACAGGAAGAACTAAATGACCTGGTTCGTGATTTGGACTTATCCAAGAACAAGGCAGAATTGCTAAGACCAAGATTCCAACAATGGAATCTTCTAGAAGAAGATGTTACAATTACTTTATATTGAAAAGTGCCACCAGCAGTTGGAGCCTTTCTTCAGAAAGGAAAGTACTCTGGTATTTTGTTCCAATATTGAGGGCCTCATGAATGTCTTAGAAATCTCTCATGACCCTGAAGAATGGAGACTATTTCTAGACTCTTTAAAATGGAGTCTTAAGGCTGTGCTTTTGCACAATGGAAACCGTCTTCCATCTATTCTATTCCTGAACAGCTATACAAGAGACAAGCAAAGAAATCTAAGAAGTAGTCTATTATTTATGTTTTACAGGTATTAACCGTAGGCCTATTACTATTGTCATGCATTTTGTGATGTAAACATCAATTTATTGCAGAGTACCAAAAAAACTAGAACATAATTAGAATTTGACTGTCATATTCGTGTTGAGCACATACAAACTGATAGGAAATGACTAATTTTATTTCAGTAGCATGACTTTTGTAAAAATTTGTTGACCAGTGCTATCAATCTATGCACTATTGAGAGAGGGCTATCAGAGTCACTTTTGTTTACAAGATCTTCAAAAACTAGCTTTCACATATTTTCCCAATCTTTCAATAGGTAAACAGAGAAATTACACATGAAATATAAGAGTACATGTCAAACTGTGATTTGCTTACCGATTATAAACACAGGACATTATTCCTTTCCTCTAAGCAAGTTTGTAACTAAAACACAGTTTGGTGAGCAATTGTTTGAAAACAATGTTGCCATATGAATTTCACTTTCCTTTTTTCAAGATTTATTTTATTTATTTATGCATACAAGAACTGGGATGTTAGGTGTGGGGGGTAGTGGTGGTGAGAGCATTCACCAGAGACAGAGAGGGGAGCAGAACAGGCAGATCTACTGAAACACACTGCTGAGGGGAGCAGTGGGCAAGATAGGAGAGGTCTGCTGCGCCATGTGGGAAGCTCCCTGGCAAGTGGCTGATGGTCACTTGATAGTGCTGAGACTTTAACCCCTGGACCACCAGGGAGGCCCTGCATTTTGTTTTCATTGGATGCTACTAAGAATGAGTATGGCCTAGAAATTTAACCTAAGAGATCTGGCTTCACAAGTCAGCAGACAACACTTCATGAGAAAAGCAAGCTATGTCAACACTTAGAACCACAGCTGAACTAAGATTAACAAATGCTTGAAGAATAAAGAAAGTATTATGGAATTCTGATTTGTAATACTATTGCAAAACTCCCAGCTGTTTCCACTTAACCAAATCACCTGTCATATATACTGCAGTGAAATGAAAGCTCTGCTTTGCAGCACTTCTATTCTGAGTGTGAAAGAATAGCTCTAACTTTTATGTGTCTCTGATCTGCCAGATGTCATTTTCAGAAACTTAAACCTAGCCAAGAAGCTTCTGAAGTTCACTATTATTAAAACAGTATTTGCTACATATAGGAAACAAGATATAGGAATATTGTAGCTGAGCTAAAAGTACAAATAGGAAGAAAGGCATATTTAAATTTGATCATGATGGCTGCAACAAATATGAAATGCACAAAATTCTAATTGTTACAAAATAAGAATGACCACTGTAAGCTAGGCAAAACATATTTTTCGCTTTTAGTGAGGAAGTTGCTAAAATACCTCTGTAAGCATAAATGTGGGAGATTTTGGAAACAAATAAAGGACAGCTTTCTGTCAAAACAGTATGTATTTTCTTTTTCTTTTCTTTTTTAAAATTTATTTTATTTATACATACAAGCTGGGGTATAAGCCAGAGTCATGGGCAGTGAGAGGGTTCACCAGATACAGAGTGGGGAGCAGAACAGGCAGATCAGAAATACACTGCTGAGGGGAGCAGCGGGTGAGGCAGGAGAGGTCTTGCCGCACCATGTGGGATTCTCCCGGGCCAGGCGACGAACACGCCTCGCCTGCTGCCGACAGCTCCACAGCGCAGCGCTCAACCGCTGCACCACGAGGGAGGCCCAGTATGTATTTTCTTAATTGAGAAATATATTAGGAAGTCTTATTTGTCAGCTTTTCCAGGAACTAATGGCAGAGTATGTCAGTGTCGTCTTTACTCCAATGAGCAGAAGTATTCTAATGAAAGGTGAATCCAAAATATAAACTATTTTTGACCTCCATCTTTCTAGGTAGTTTTTGTTGCTTTGATATTGAGATGACAAATGACATCTCAATTATTCTGGACTGACAATTTTAAAACATCCACTCAGATTCTACATCCCGAGAGGATGTTTGAAGTGCCAGAATTGTATAGGGAAGGGATATTTTCCATGATGCCATCTCTTAGAAATTAGGCTCACCTTTACATATCACAGTAATGTTTTCACCTTAAATTTCTGTTACTGGTTTGTTGTTCCTGCTGCTCAGAAGTATTATCAAGTTCCTTTGGCTATTGACTTCTGACTACACATTTGAGATATGATATTTAAAAGACAGTGTTTGAACAAGTGCCCGAATTCTACATCCTCTTTCATCTAATGAACCACTGACAGTCATTGCCAACCAAGCAAGTGGTTGCCTATTCTGTTAAATGGCATCAGTGAGAAGGAACGAGCCAGGTTCTGCCAAGAGAGCTTCTATCCATCCAGCAGTAGGCTCTGATAGTTAATCTACATGTCTTGGAAATTTAGTATTATCCCCCTTATTAATGTCTCTGCTCAGTTTTAAAAGGAAAAAATGAGGGGGAAGTTGCAGGAGGAGGAAGCTGTGAAAGCAAGATAGCATTACATATGCAAATTTAGGGAAAGTGTGCCCTCTTTAGTCTGCCAAGAAATCATAAGAATTGTTATATACTCTAATAATTTATTTTTATGGCTTCCTTTAGCTAAACTTTTTAAACTAAAATCTTATATGCACAGATGATAGCCTTAGATGGATGGATGAATAATTGCTGTTGCTGTGTGTGTGTGTGTGTGTGTGTGTGTGTGTGTGTGTGTGTGTAGATATATCTATCCATGTATCTATACATAAACACAAAGTTTTAGAAACCAATGTTTGTGTTTTATTTTAGACTATTTCATTTTTAAAAAAATTTTATTTCTTTATTTTGAGTAGAAGAACTGGGGTATAGGCCAGAGGTATGGGGAGGGTGAGAGGATTCACCAGAGACACAGTCAAGAACAGAACAGGTGGATTTACTGAAATACACTTCTGAGGGGAGCAGTGGGCAAGATAAGTGATGTCTGCTGTGCCATATGTGCGTTAGCTTCCTGGCCAGGGATCAAACACAGGCCGTAGTGATGATAGCGCTGAACTTAACCAATAGGCCACCAGAGAGGTCCCATTAGACTATTTCATTTTTTAAAAGACAGACTTTTATTCACTAACTAAACTTCAAGACCAAGTAATGGATTGCAATTTGTAGCTTAAAAATACTGCACTGGGGTTATATTTGTGTAGAAAGATACTCTTCTTTCATTGTTTTCTTTCTTGGCTATTCAAGGTCTGTTGTTCATGTTTACTTTCAAAGTTTAAGAGTTTAGACCTCTAATAAATATGAAACTGAAATAGTGGCTTCTGCATTCTTTCTAACCTAAGTCATACATGGGACTGATAAACACATAAGATACCTTGATGCTTTAGCTCAACTAGAAGTAGAGACAGATTTTGCTTAAAAACAAACTACTTGTGGTATTTAGAAGCCTACTCATACTGGCAGGAAAAAGAAACAGTAGTCAATAAATAAGGTTTAAAGCAATACACTATCTTCAAGATTATCTCAAAGACCACATAGATTTTTTAACAGGAAGATCATGTGTTTATGAAGGATACCATGAAATGCTGCAATTATTAAGAGTCATAACAGGAGTTCCCCACAGCCTAGAGGCCATCAGCTGGTAAACAAGAGCGCCACTTGGGTGGTCTTGCGTGCTCAGCTATTGCCACTGGGAAGGATGCTTCCAATGACAGCACTTTCCAGACCATGTACACCATGTTTCTTCATGACCTCATCTCAGGTTTTTTAATAACTAAAGAATAGCTCCTCCCTTTAACAAAGCTAGAGATGTTTAAAAACTCTTATCACATTCTTATAAATATTGTTTGCTGGTATACATACCAGCATAGGCTGCAAATTGCTGTTATCACTGTGATCACTAAGCATGTCTTCGATTGATTATTATTATTATTATTATTATTATTATTATTATTATTTTCACAGGGTGAATATCTCCATGATTAGAAAGAATCAGCAGGGTGTAAAACACCTACAAGCATGAGGGGAAGAGAACCACGATTAGAAAATGTTGCTTTGAAGCCAGGCTCTTTGCTGACACTGAGGAACCATCTAGATAGTAAAGGACTGAGATTGGAAAGCATTTGATGACCTAGTCCTGTGAAATCCTAACACCATGTTAAGTCACATATTCTCAATTGCTTGGAGCACTTTATTTCATCAGTGACTTAGGTTAATCCCTTTCCATTAAGTTTATATTTAACAGTTCTGCTTAAATCTAAGGAATCTGGGACGATAGATCTCAAAATGAAAGACACCAGTCAAGCATTCCTCTGCATTTTCACTGACTTTGACACACACGCACAAAAGGATTTTCATGCATTTTGACCTGTGCATACATGAATCTCAACAGACTTGGAATCATCCTGCAAAGCAGGTCCTTGTAATGCACCTTTCAGAGCAGTGAATATCCCGTGTGTGTGTGTGTGTGTGTGTGTGTGTGTGTGTGTGTGTGTGTCTTGGGTGAGGGGGTGGATTCTATAAATATTTTGGATACTACCAATAATACTATTTTCTTAGAATCCTCAAATGGTTTATTAAAGGATGAGAGAGAGAGAAGGAAAAA